>JAIQCH010000020.1:0-85577 GCA_029691765.1 Entomobrya proxima | reverse complement strand
CTCAAAAAAATAACACAGTAATAACCACGGCGGTGTCTATAACTTTTATTCGTTATACGACCCTTAGTTCTCAGGCAAAGCTCTTAACCTGCCTGTAGTACTGCTTAGTTCTCAGGTGATGCACTTAACCAGCCAGCAGTACTGCTCAGTACTATGATTATACTTTCAATTTGCCGGCAGTCTTGCTTAATATTAAGCCGATGCTCCTAACCTGCCTGCAGTACTGCTTAGTACTAAGGTGATGCTTTTAATCTGCTTGTAGTACTGCTTAGGGTCGTATAACGAATAAAAGTTATAGACACCGCCATGGTTATTTCCTTGTTAATTTGATCCGATTCTCAAATAATAACACAGTTATAACCACGGCGGTGTCTATAACTTTTATTCGTTATACGACGCTTAGTTCTCAGGCAAAGCTCTTAACCTGCCTCTAGTACTGCTTAGTTCTCAGGTGATGCACTTAACGTGCCTGCAGTACTGCTCAGTACTATGATTATACTTTCAATTTGCCGGCAGTCTTGCTTATTATTAAGCCGATGCTCCTAACCTGCCTGCAGTATTGCTTAGTACTCAGGCGATGCCTTCAACTCTCCTGCACTACTGCATAGTTCTCAGGTGATGCTTTTAACCTGCCAGCAGTACTGCTTTGCGTTTATTAAATTTATTGCGTTTATGGCGTTTATTGAGTTTAATGCGTTTATTGAGTTTATTGCATTTATTGAGTATTTGTGCCATTCTTCTAACCTTCGTGCAGTACTACTATGTACCCAGGCTATGCTCATAACCTGCTTGCAGTACTGCTTAGTACTCAGACGATGCCTTCAACTTGCCTGCAGTACTGCAAAGTTCTCAGGTGATGCTTTTAACCTGCCAGCAGTACTGCTTTGCGTTTATTGAATTTATTGCGTTTATGGCGTTTATTGAGTTTAATGCGTTTATTGAGTTTATAGGGTTTTTTGAGTTTATTGCGTTTATTGAGTTTATTGCGTTTATTGAGTTTATTGAGTTTATTGCGTTTATTGCGTTTATTGAGTTTATTGCGTTTATTGAGTTTATTGCGTTTATTGAGTTTATTGCGTTTATTGAGTTTATTGCGTTTATTGAGTTTATTGCGATTATTGAGTATTTGGGCGATGCTCGTAACCTTGGTGCAGTACTGCTTAGTACTCAGGCGATGCTCTTAACCAGCCAGCGGTACTGCTTAGTACTCAGGCGATGCTTTTAACCTGCCTGCAGTACTGCTTAGTTCTCAGGTGATGATCTTAACCTGCCTGCAGTACTGCTCAGTACTATGATTATACTTTCAATTTGCCTGCAGTACTGCTTATTATTAAGCCGATGCTCCTAACTTGCCCGCAGTACTGCTTAGTACTCAGGCGAAGCCTTCAACTTGCCTGCAGTACTGCTCAGTACTATGATTACACTTTCAATTTGCCTGCAGTACTGCTTATTATTAAGCCGATGCTCCTAACCTGCCTGCAGTACTGTTTAGTTGTCAGGTGATGCTCCTAACCCGCCTGCAATACTGCTTAGTTCTCAGGTGATGCTCTTAACCTGCCTGCAGTACTGCTTAGTTGTCAGGTGATGCTCCTAACCTGCCTCCAGTACTGCTTATTATTAAGCCGATGCTCCTAACCTGCCTGCAGTACTGCTTAGTACTCAGGTGATGCTTTTAATCTGCTTGTAGTACTGCTTAGGGTCGTATAACGAATAAAAGTTATAGACACCGCCATGGTTATTTCCTTGTTAATTTGATCCGATTCTCAAATAATAACACAGTAATAACCACGGCGGTGTCTATAACTTTTATTCGTTATACGACCCTTAGTTCTCAGGCAAAGCTCTTAACCTGCCTCTAGTACTGCTTAGTACTCAGGCGATGCCTTCAACCTGCCTGCAGTACTGCTCAGTACTATGATTATACTTTCAATTTGCCGGCAGTCTTACTTAATATTAAGCCGATGCTCCTAACCTGCCTGCAGTATTGCTTAGTACTCAGGCGATGCCTTCAACTCTCCTGCACTACTGCATAGTTCTCAGGTGATGCTTTTAACCTGCCTACAGTACTGCTGTGTACTCATGCGATGCTTTTAACCTGCCAGCAGTACTGCTTTGCGTTTATTAAATTTATTGCGTTTATGGAGTTTAATGCGTTTATTGAATTTATTGCGTTTATTGAGTTTATTGCGTTTATTGAGTTTATTGCGTTTATTGAGTTTATTGCGTTTATTGAGTTTATTGCGTTTGTTGAGTTTATTGCGATTATTGAGTATTTGGGCGATGCTCCTAACCTTCGTGCAGTACTGCTTAGTACTCAGGCAATGCACTTAACCAGCCAGCAGTACTGCTTAGTTCTCTGGTGATGCTCTTGACCTGCCTGCAGTACTGCCCAGTACTATGATTATACTTTCAATTTGCATGCAGTACTGCTCAGTACTATGATTATACTTTCAATTTGCCGGCAGTCTTGCTTAATACTAAGCCGATGCTCCTAACCTGCCTGCAGTACTGCTTAGTACTCAGGTGATGCTTTTAATCTGCTTGTAGTACTGCTTAGGGTCGTATAACGAATAAAAGTTATAGACACCGCCATGGTTATTTCCTTGTTAATTTGATCCGATTCTCAAAAAAATAACACAGTAATAACCACGGCGGTGTCTATAACTTTTATTCGTTATACGACCCTTAGTTCTCAGGCAAAGCTCTTAACCTGCCTGTAGTACTGCTTAGTTCTCAGGTGATGCACTTAACGTGCCTGCAGTACTGCTCAGTACTATGATTATACTTTCAATTTGCCGGCAGTCTTGCTTAATATTAAGCCGATGCTCCTAACCTGCCTGCAGTACTGCTTAGTACTCAGGTGATGCTTTTAATCTGCTTGTAGTACTGCTTAGGGTCGTATAACGAATAAAAGTTATAGACACCGCCATGGTTATTTCCTTGTTAATTTGATCCGATTCTCAAAAAAATAACACAGTAATAACCACGGCGGTGTCTATAACTTTTATTCGTTATACGACCCTTAGTTCTCAGGCAAAGCTCTTAACCTGAATGTAGTAATGCTTAGTTCTCAGGTGATGCACTTAACGTGCCTGCAGTACTGCTCAGTACTATGATTATACTTTCAATTTGCCGGCAGTCTTGCTTAATATTAAGCCGATGCTCCTAACCTGCCTGCAGTATTGCTTAGTACTCAGGCGATGCCTTCAACTCTCCTGCACTACTGCATAGTTCTCAGGTGATGCTTTTAACCTGCCTACAGTACTGCTGTGTACTCATGCGATGCTTTTAACCTGCCAGCAGTACTGCTTTGCGTTTATTAAATTTATTGCGTTTATGGCGTTTATTGAGTTTAATGCGTTTATTGAGTTTATTGCATTTATTGAGTATTTGTGCCATGCTTCTAACCTTCGTGCAGTACTACTATGTACCAAGGCTATGCTCATAACCTGCTTGCAGTACTGCTTAGTACTCAGGCGATGCCTTCAACTTGCCTGCAGTACTGCAAAGTTCTCAGGTGATGCTTTTAACCTGGCAGCAGTACTGCTTTGCGTTTATTGAATTTATTGCGTTTATGGCGTTTATTGAGTTTATTGCGTTTATTGAGTTTATTGCGTTTATTGAGTTTATTGCGATTATTGAGTATTTGGGCGATGCTCGTAACCTTGGTGCAGTACTGCTTAGTACTCAGGCGATGCTCTTAACCAGCCAGCGGTACTGCTTAGTACTCAGGCGATGCTTTTAACCTGCCTGCAGTACTGCTTAGTTCTCAGGTGATGATCTTAACCTGCCTGCAGTACTGCTCAGTACTATGATTATACTTTCAATTTGCCTGCAGTACTGCTTATTATTAAGCCGATGCTCCTAACTTGCCTGCAGTACTGCTTAGTACTCAGGCGATGCCTTCAACTTGCCTGCAGTACTGCTCAGTACTATGATTACACTTTCAATTTGCCTGCAGTACTGCTTATTATTAAGCCGATGCTCCTAACCTGCCTGCAGTACTGTTTAGTTGTCAGGTGATGCTCCTAACCCGCCTGCAATACTGCTTAGTTCTCAGGTGATGCTCTTAACCTGCCTGCAGTACTGCTTAGTTGTCAGGTGATGCTCCTAACCTGCCTCCAGTACTGCTTATTATTAAGCCGATGCTCCTAACCTGCCTGCAGTACTGCTTAGTACTCAGGTGATGCTTTTAACCTGCCTACAGTGCTGCTGTGTACTCATGCGATGCTTTTAACCTGCCAGCAGTACTGCTTTGCGTTTATTGAATTTATTGCGTTTATGGCGTTTATTGAGTTTAATGCGTTTATTGAGTTTATTGCGTTTATTGAGTTTATTGCGTTTATTGCGTTTATTGAGTTTATTGCGTTTATTGAGTTTATAGCGTTTTTTAGTTTACTGCGTTTATTGAGTTTATTGCGTTTATTGAGTTTATTGCGTTTATTGAGTTTATTGCGTTTATTGAGTTTATTGCGTTTGTTGAGTTTATTGCGATTATTAGCTCGCTGCTTCAGCAGAGGAGCTTATTAAGATGTAGTGTGTCTGTCTGTCTGTGTGTCCGTCTGTCTGTGTGTCCGTCTACTTTATTTTTGGGGCTCTATACCAGCATATTTGGGCTCTAAACCAGCATATATGGGCTCTAAACCAGCATCAATGGGCTCTAAACCAGCATAAATGGGCTCTAAACCAGCATAAATGGGCTCTAAACCAGCACAAATGGGCTCTCAACCAGCATAAATGGGCTCTAAACCAGCATAAATGGGCTCTAAACCAGCATAAATGGGCTCTAAAGAAGGGTAGGTTGGCTCTAATCCAGCTAAAATTGGCCCTTAAGCAGCACATAAGCCCAACTTGGTCTAACTGGTCCATTATTATCTTTTTTAGAGATGTTTTACCTATTGCAGATGGGCTAAATGGGCTTAAAACAAAGCTAAATTGCTCTGGACCTTTCTTCTTAAAATTTAAGTTGTTGTATTATATGTGCTAGATTTTTATGTTTTTAGCAGCGAGCATTTTTATGGTTTCCCATTGACTGGTTGAGTATTTGGGCGATGCTCCTAACCTTCGTGCAGTACTGCTTAGTACTCAGGCGATGCACTTAACCAGCCAGCAGTACTGCTCAGTACTATGATTATACTTTCAATTTGCCTGCAGTACTGCTTATTATTAAGCCGATGCTCCTAACTTGCCTGCAGTACTGCTTAGTACTCAGGCGATGCCTTCAACCTGCCTGCAGTACTGCTCAGTACTATGATTATACTTTCAATTTGCCTGCAGTACTGCTTATTATTAAGCCGATGCTCCTAACCTGCCTGCAGTACTGTTTAGTTGTCAGGTGATGCTCCTAACCCGCCTGCAGTACTGCTTAGTTCTCAGGTGATGCTCTTAACCTGCCTGCAGTACTGCTTAGTTGTCAGGTGATGCTCCTAACCTGCCTCCAGTACTGCTTATTATTAAGCCGATGCTCCTAACCTGCCTGCAGTACTGCTTAGTACTCAGGTGATGCTTTTAATCTGCTTGTAGTACTGCTTAGGGTCGTATAACGAATAAAAGTTATAGACACCGCCATGGTTATTTCCTTGTTAATTTGATCCGATTCTCAAATAATAACACAGTAATAACCACGGCGGTGTCTATAACTTTTATTCGTTATACGACCCTTAGTTCTCAGGCAAAGCTCTTAACCTGCCTCTAGTACTGCTTAGTTCTCAGGTGATGCACTTAACGTGCCTGCAGTACTGCTCAGTACTATGATTATACTTTCAATTTGCCTGCAGTACTGCTCAGTACTATGATTATACTTTCAATTTGCCGGCAGTCTTGCTTAATACTAAGCCGATGCTCCTAACCTGCCTGCAGTACTGCTTAGTACTCAGGTGATGCTTTTAATCTGCTTGTAGTACTGCTTAGGGTCGTATAACGAATAAAAGTTATAGACACCGCCATGGTTATTTCCTTGTTAATTTGATCCGATTCTCAAAAAAATAACACAGTAATAACCACGGCGGTGTCTATAACTTTTATTCGTTATACGACCCTTAGTTCTCAGGCAAAGCTCTTAACCTGCCTGTAGTACTGCTTAGTTCTCAGGTGATGCACTTAACGTGCCTGCAGTACTGCCCAGTACTATGATTATACTTTCAATTTGCCTGCAGTACTGCTCAGTACTATGATTATACTTTCAATTTGCCGGCAGTCTTGCTTAATATTAAGCCGATGCTCCTAGCCTGCCTGCAGTACTGCTTAGTACTCAGGTGATGCTTTTAATCTGCTTGTAGTACTGCTTAGGGTCGTATAACGAATAAAAGTTATAGACACCGCCATGGTTGTTTCCTTGTTAATTTGATCCGATTCTCAAAAAAATAACACAGTAATAACCACGGCGGTGTCTATAACTTTTATTCGTTATACGACCCTTAGTTCTCAGGCAAAGCTCTTAACCTGCCTGTAGTACTGCTTAGTTCTCAGGTGATGCACTTAACGTGCCTGCAGTACTGCTCAGTACTATGATTATACTTTCAATTTGCCGGCAGTCTTGCTTAATATTAAGCCGATGCTCCTAACCTGCCTGCAGTACTGCTTAGTACTAAGGTGATGCTTTTAATCTGCTTGTAGTACTGCTTAGGGTCGTATAACGAATAAAAGTTATAGACACCGCCATGGTTATTTCCTTGTTAATTTGATCCGATTCTCAAATAATAACACAGTAATAACCACGGCGGTGTCTATAACTTTTATTCGTTATACGACGCTTAGTTCTCAGGCAAAGCTCTTAACCTGCCTCTAGTACTGCTTAGTTCTCAGGTGATGCACTTAACGTGCCTGCAGTACTGCTCAGTACTATGATTATACTTTCAATTTGCCGGCAGTCTTGCTTATTATTAAGCCGATGCTCCTAACCTGCCTGCAGTATTGCTTAGTACTCAGGCGATGCCTTCAACTCTCCTGCACTACTGCATAGTTCTCAGGTGATGCTTTTAACCTGCCAGCAGTACTGCTTTGCGTTTATTAAATTTATTGCGTTTATGGCGTTTATTGAGTTTAATGCGTTTATTGAGTTTATTGCATTTATTGAGTATTTGTGCCATTCTTCTAACCTTCGTGCAGTACTACTATGTACCCAGGCTATGCTCATAACCTGCTTGCAGTACTGCTTAGTACTCAGACGATGCCTTCAACTTGCCTGCAGTACTGCAAAGTTCTCAGGTGATGCTTTTAACCTGCCAGCAGTACTGCTTTGCGTTTATTGAATTTATTGCGTTTATGGCGTTTATTGAGTTTAATGCGTTTATTGAGTTTATAGGGTTTTTTGAGTTTATTGCGTTTATTGAGTTTATTGCGTTTATTGAGTTTATTGAGTTTATTGCGTTTATTGCGTTTATTGAGTTTATTGCGTTTATTGAGTTTATTGCGTTTATTGAGTTTATTGCGTTTATTGAGTTTATTGCGTTTATTGAGTTTATTGCGATTATTGAGTATTTGGGCGATGCTCGTAACCTTGGTGCAGTACTGCTTAGTACTCAGGCGATGCTCTTAACCAGCCAGCGGTACTGCTTAGTACTCAGGCGATGCTTTTAACCTGCCTGCAGTACTGCTTAGTTCTCAGGTGATGATCTTAACCTGCCTGCAGTACTGCTCAGTACTATGATTATACTTTCAATTTGCCTGCAGTACTGCTTATTATTAAGCCGATGCTCCTAACTTGCCCGCAGTACTGCTTAGTACTCAGGCGAAGCCTTCAACTTGCCTGCAGTACTGCTCAGTACTATGATTACACTTTCAATTTGCCTGCAGTACTGCTTATTATTAAGCCGATGCTCCTAACCTGCCTGCAGTACTGTTTAGTTGTCAGGTGATGCTCCTAACCCGCCTGCAATACTGCTTAGTTCTCAGGTGATGCTCTTAACCTGCCTGCAGTACTGCTTAGTTGTCAGGTGATGCTCCTAACCTGCCTCCAGTACTGCTTATTATTAAGCCGATGCTCCTAACCTGCCTGCAGTACTGCTTAGTACTCAGGTGATGCTTTTAATCTGCTTGTAGTACTGCTTAGGGTCGTATAACGAATAAAAGTTATAGACACCGCCATGGTTATTTCCTTGTTAATTTGATCCGATTCTCAAATAATAACACAGTAATAACCACGGCGGTGTCTATAACTTTTATTCGTTATACGACCCTTAGTTCTCAGGCAAAGCTCTTAACCTGCCTCTAGTACTGCTTAGTACTCAGGCGATGCCTTCAACCTGCCTGCAGTACTGCTCAGTACTATGATTATACTTTCAATTTGCCGGCAGTCTTACTTAATATTAAGCCGATGCTCCTAACCTGCCTGCAGTATTGCTTAGTACTCAGGCGATGCCTTCAACTCTCCTGCACTACTGCATAGTTCTCAGGTGATGCCTTTAACCTGCCTACAGTACTGCTGTGTACTCATGCGATGCTTTTAACCTGCCAGCAGTACTGCTTTGCGTTTATTAAATTTATTGCGTTTATGGAGTTTAATGCGTTTATTGAATTTATTGCGTTTATTGAGTTTATAGCGTTTTTTTGCGTTTACTGCGTTTATTGAGTTTATTGCGTTTATTGAGTATATTGCGTTTATTGAGTTTATTGCGTTTATTGAGTTTATAGCGTTTATTGGGTTTATTGCGTTTATTGAGTTTATTGCGTTTATTGAGTTTATTGCGTTTATTGAGTTTATTGCGTTTATTGAGTTTATTGCGTTTATTGAGTTTATTGCGTTTATTGAGTTTATTGCGTTTGTTGAGTTTATTGCGATTATTGAGTATTTGGGCGATGCTCCTAACCTTCGTGCAGTACTGCTTAGTACTCAGGCAATGCACTTAACCAGCCAGCAGTACTGCTTAGTTCTCTGGTGATGCTCTTGACCTGCCTGCAGTACTGCCCAGTACTATGATTATACTTTCAATTTGCATGCAGTACTGCTCAGTACTATGATTATACTTTCAATTTGCCGGCAGTCTTGCTTAATACTAAGCCGATGCTCCTAACCTGCCTGCAGTACTGCTTAGTACTCAGGTGATGCTTTTAATCTGCTTGTAGTACTGCTTAGGGTCGTATAACGAATAAAAGTTATAGACACCGCCATGGTTATTTCCTTGTTAATTTGATCCGATTCTCAAAAAAATAACACAGTAATAACCACGGCGGTGTCTATAACTTTTATTCGTTATACGACCCTTAGTTCTCAGGCAAAGCTCTTAACCTGCCTGTAGTACTGCTTAGTTCTCAGGTGATGCACTTAACGTGCCTGCAGTACTGCTCAGTACTATGATTATACTTTCAATTTGCCGGCAGTCTTGCTTAATATTAAGCCGATGCTCCTAACCTGCCTGCAGTATTGCTTAGTACTCAGGCGATGCCTTCAACTCTCCTGCACTACTGCATAGTTCTCAGGTGATGCTTTTAACCTGCCTACAGTACTGCTGTGTACTCATGCGATGCTTTTAACCTGCCAGCAGTACTGCTTTGCGTTTATTAAATTTATTGCGTTTATGGCGTTTATTGAGTTTAATGCGTTTATTGAGTTTATTGCATTTATTGAGTATTTGTGCCATGCTTCTAACCTTCGTGCAGTACTACTATGTACCAAGGCTATGCTCATAACCTGCTTGCAGTACTGCTTAGTACTCAGGCGATGCCTTCAACTTGCCTGCAGTACTGCAAAGTTCTCAGGTGATGCTTGTAACCTGCCAGCAGTACTGCTTTGCGTTTATTGAATTTATTGCGTTTATGGCGTTTATTGAGTTTAATGCGTTTATTGAGTTTATAGGGTTTTTTGAGTTTACTGCGTTTATTGAGTTTATTGCGTTTATTGAGTTTATTGCGTTTATTGAGTTTATTGCGTTTATTGAGTTTATTGCGTTTATTGAGTTTATTGAGTTTATTGCGTTTATTGAGTTTATTGCGTTTATTGAGTTTATTGAGTTTATTGCGTTTATTGAGTTTATTGCGTTTATTGAGTTTATTGCGTTTATTGAGTTTATTGCGATTATTGAGTATTTGGGCGATGCTCGTAACCTTGGTGCAGTACTGCTTAGTACTCAGGCGATGCTCTTAACCAGCCAGCGGTACTGCTTAGTACTCAGGCGATGCTTTTAACCTGCCTGCAGTACTGCTTAGTTCTCAGGTGATGATCTTAACCTGCCTGCAGTACTGCTCAGTACTATGATTATACTTTCAATTTGCCTGCAGTACTGCTTATTATTAAGCCGATGCTCCTAACTTGCCTGCAGTACTGCTTAGTACTCAGGCGATGCCTTCAACTTGCCTGCAGTACTGCTCAGTACTATGATTACACTTTCAATTTGCCTGCAGTACTGCTTATTATTAAGCCGATGGTCCTAACCTGCCTGCAGTACTGTTTAGTTGTCAGGTGATGCTCCTAACCCGCCTGCAATACTGCTTAGTACTCAGGCGATGCCTTCAACTCTCCTGCACTACTGCATAGTTCTCAGGTGATGCTTTTAACCTGCCTACAGTACTGCTGTGTACTCATGCGATGCTTTTAACCTGCCAGCAGTACTGCTTTGCGTTTATGGAATTTATTGCGTTTATGGCGTTTATTGAGTTTAATGCGTTTATTGAGTTTATTGCGTTTATTGTGTTTATAGCGTTTTTTGAGTTTACTGCGTTTATTGAGTTTATTGCGTTTATTGAGTTTATTGCGTTTATTGAGTTTATTGCGTTTATTGAGTTTATTGCGTTTATTGAGTTTATTGCGTTTGTTGAGTTTATTGCGATTATTGAGTATTTGGGCGATGCTCCTAACCTTCGTGCAGTACTGCTTAGTACTCAGGCGATGAACTTAACCAGCCAGCAGTACTGCTCAGTACTATGATTATACTTTCAATTTGCCTGCATTACTGCTTATTATTAAGCCGATGCTCCTAACTTGCCTGCAGTACTGCTTAGTACTCAGGCGATGCCTTCAACCTGCCTGTAGTACTGCTCAGTACTATGATTATACTTTCAATTTGCCTGCAGTACTGCTTATTATTAAGCCGATGCTCCTAACCTGCCTGCAGTACTGTTTAGTTGTCAGGTGATGCTCCTAACCCGCCTGCAGTACTGCTTAGTTCTCAGGTGATGCTCTTAACCTGCCTGCAGTACTGCTTAGTTGTCAGGTGATGTTCCTAACCTGCCTGCAGTACTGCTTAGTACTCAGGTGATGCTTTTAATCTGCTTGTAGTACTGCTTAGGGTCGGATAACGAATAAAAGTTATAGACACCGCCATGGTTATTTCCTTGTTAATTTGATCCGATTCTCAAAAAAATAACACAGTAATAACCACGGCGGTGTCTATAACTTTTATTCGTTATACGACCCTTAGTTCTCAGGCAAAGCTCTTAACCTGCCTGTAGTACTGCTTAGTTCTCAGGTGATGCACTTAACGTGCCTGCAGTACTGCTCAGTACTATGATTATACTTTCAATTTGCCGGCAGTGTTGCTTAATATTAAGCCGATGCTCCTAACCTGCCTGCAGTACTGCTTAGTACTCAGGCGATGCCTTCAACTCTCCTGCACTACTGCATAGTTCTCAGGTGATGCTTTAAACCTGCCTACAGTACTGCTGTGTACTCATGCAATGCTTTTAACCTGCCAGCAGTACTGCTTTGCGTTTATTGAATTTATTGCGTTTATGGCGTTTATTGAGTTTAATGCGTTTATTGAGTTTATTGCGTTTATTGAGTTTATTGCGTTTATTGAGTTTATTGCGTTTATTGAGTTTATTGCGTTTGTTGAGTTTATTGCGATTATTGAGTATTTGGGCGATGCTCCTAACCTTCGTGCAGTACTGCTTAGTACTCAGGCGATGCACTTAACCAGCCAGCAGTACTGCTCAGTACTATGATTATACTTTCAATTTGCCTGCATTACTGCTTATTATTAAGCCGATGCTCCTAACTTGCCTGCAGTACTGCTTAGTACTCAGGCGATGCCTTCAACCTGCCTGCAGTACTGCTCAGTACTATGATTATACTTTCAATTTGCCGGCAGTCTTACTTAATATTAAGCCGATGCTCCTAACCTGCCTGCAGTATTGCTTAGTACTCAGGCGATGCCTTCAACTCTCCTGCACTACTGCATAGTTCTCAGGTGATGCTTTTAACCTGCCTACAGTACTGCTGTGTACTCATGCAATGCTTTTAACCTGCCAGCAGTACTGCTTTGCGTTTATTAAATTTATTGCGTTTATGGAGTTTATTGAGTTTAATGCGTTTATTGAGTTTATTGCGTTTATTGAGTTTATAGCGTTTTTTGAGTTTATTGCGTTTATTGAGTTTATTGCGTTTATTGAGTTTATTGCGTTTATTGAGTTTATTGCGTTTATTGGGTTTATTGCGTTTATTGAGTTTATTGCGTTTATTGAGTTTATTGCGTTTATTGAGTTTATTGCGTTTATTGAGTTTATTGCGTTTATTGAGTTTATTGCGTTTATTGAGTTTATTGCGTTTATTGAGTTTATTGCGTTTGTTGACTTTATTGCGATTATTGAGTATTTGGGCGATGCTCCTAACCTTCGTGCAGTACTGCTTAGTACTCAGGCAATGCACTTAACCAGCCAGCAGTACTGCTTAGTTCTCAGGTGATGCACTTAACGTGCCTGCAGTACTGCCCAGTACTATGATTATACTTTCAATTTGCCTGCAGTACTGCTCAGTACTATGATTATACTTTCAATTTGCCGGCAGTCTTGCTTAATACTAAGCCGATGCTCCTAACCTGCCTGCAGTACTGCTTAGTACTCAGGTGATGCTTTTAATCTGCTTGTAGTACTGCTTAGGGTCGTATAACGAATAAAAGTTTTAGACACCGCCATGGTTATTTCCTTGTTAATTTGATCCGATTCTCAAAAAAATAACACAGTAATAACCACGGCGGTGTCTATAACTTTTATTCGTTATACGACCCTTAGTTCTCAGGCAAAGCTCTTAACCTGCCTGTAGTACTGCTTAGTTCTCAGGTGATGCACTTAACGTGCCTGCAGTACTGCCCAGTACTATGATTATACTTTCAATTTGCCTGCAGTACTGCTCAGTACTATGATTATACTTTCAATTTGCCGGCAGTCTTGCTTAATATTAAGCCGATGCTCCTAACCTGCCTGCAGTACTGCTTAGTACTCAGGTGATGCTTTTAATCTGCTTGTAGTACTGCTTAGGGTCGTATAACGAATAAAAGTTATAGACACCGCCATGGTTGTTTCCTTGTTAATTTGATCCGATTCTCAAAAAAATAACACAGTAATAACCACGGCGGTGTCTATAACTTTTATTCGTTATACGACCCTTAGTTCTCAGGCAAAGCTCTTAACCTGCCTGTAGTACTGCTTAGTTCTCAGGTGATGCACTTAACCAGCCAGCAGTACTGCTCAGTACTATGATTATACTTTCAATTTGCCTGCATTACTGCTTATTATTAAGCCGATGCTCCTAACTTGCCTGCAGTACTGCTTAGTACTCAGGCGATGCCTTCAACCTGCCTGCAGTACTGCTCAGTACTATGATTATACTTTCAATTTGCCGGCAGTCTTACTTAATATTAAGCCGATGCTCCTAACCTGCCTGCAGTATTGCTTAGTACTCAGGCGATGCCTTCAACTCTCCTGCACTACTGCATAGTTCTCAGGTGATGCTTTTAACCTGCCTACAGTACTGCTGTGTACTCATGCGATGCTTTTAACCTGCCAGCAGTACTGCTTTGCGTTTATTAAATTTATTGCGTTTATTGAGTTTATTGCGTTTATTGAGTTTATTGCGTTTATTGAGTTTATTGCGTTTATTGAGTTTATTGCGTTTATTGAGTTTATTGCGTTTGTTGACTTTATTGCGATTATTGAGTATTTGGGCGATGCTCCTAACCTTCGTGCAGTACTGCTTAGTACTCAGGCAATGCACTTAACCAGCCAGCAGTACTGCTTAGTTCTCAGGTGATGCACTTAACGTGCCTGCAGTACTGCCCAGTACTATGATTATACTTTCAATTTGCCTGCAGTACTGCTCAGTACTATGATTATACTTTCAATTTGCCGGCAGTCTTGCTTAATACTAAGCCGATGCTCCTAACCTGCCTGCAGTACTGCTTAGTACTCAGGTGATGCTTTTAATCTGCTTGTAGTACTGCTTAGGGTCGTATAACGAATAAAAGTTATAGACACCGCCATGGTTATTTCCTTGTTAATTTGATCCGATTCTCAAAAAAATAACACAGTAATAACCACGGCGGTGTCTATAACTTTTATTCGTTATACGACCCTTAGTTCTCAGGCAAAGCTCTTAACCTGCCTGTAGTACTGCTTAGTTCTCAGGTGATGCACTTAACGTGCCTGCAGTACTGCCCAGTACTATGATTATACTTTCAATTTGCCTGCAGTACTGCTCAGTACTATGATTATACTTTCAATTTGCCGGCAGTCTTGCTTAATATTAAGCCGATGCTCCTAGCCTGCCTGCAGTACTGCTTAGTACTCAGGTGATGCTTTTAATCTGCTTGTAGTACTGCTTAGGGTCGTATAACGAATAAAAGTTATAGACACCGCCATGGTTGTTTCCTTGTTAATTTGATCCGATTCTCAAAAAAATAACACAGTAATAACCACGGCGGTGTCTATAACTTTTATTCGTTATACGACCCTTAGTTCTCAGGCAAAGCTCTTAACCTGCCTGTAGTACTGCTTAGTTCTCAGGTGATGCACTTAACGTGCCTGCAGTACTGCTCAGTACTATGATTATACTTTCAATTTGCCGGCAGTCTTGCTTAATATTAAGCCGATGCTCCTAACCTGCCTGCAGTACTGCTTAGTACTAAGGTGATGCTTTTAATCTGCTTGTAGTACTGCTTAGGGTCGTATAACGAATAAAAGTTATAGACACCGCCATGGTTATTTCCTTGTTAATTTGATCCGATTCTCAAATAATAACACAGTAATAACCACGGCGGTGTCTATAACTTTTATTCGTTATACGACGCTTAGTTCTCAGGCAAAGCTCTTAACCTGCCTCTAGTACTGCTTAGTTCTCAGGTGATGCACTTAACGTGCCTGCAGTACTGCTCAGTACTATGATTATACTTTCAATTTGCCGGCAGTCTTGCTTATTATTAAGCCGATGCTCCTAACCTGCCTGCAGTATTGCTTAGTACTCAGGCGATGCCTTCAACTCTCCTGCACTACTGCATAGTTCTCAGGTGATGCTTTTAACCTGCCAGCAGTACTGCTTTGCGTTTATTAAATTTATTGCGTTTATGGCGTTTATTGAGTTTAATGCGTTTATTGAGTTTATTGCATTTATTGAGTATTTGTGCCATTCTTCTAACCTTCGTGCAGTACTACTATGTACCCAGGCTATGCTCATAACCTGCTTGCAGTACTGCTTAGTACTCAGACGATGCCTTCAACTTGCCTGCAGTACTGCAAAGTTCTCAGGTGATGCTTTTAACCTGCCAGCAGTACTGCTTTGCGTTTATTGAATTTATTGCGTTTATGGCGTTTATTGAGTTTAATGCGTTTATTGAGTTTATAGGGTTTTTTGAGTTTATTGCGTTTATTGAGTTTATTGCGTTTATTGAGTTTATTGAGTTTATTGCGTTTATTGCGTTTATTGAGTTTATTGCGTTTATTGAGTTTATTGCGTTTATTGAGTTTATTGCGTTTATTGAGTTTATTGCGTTTATTGAGTTTATTGCGATTATTGAGTATTTGGGCGATGCTCGTAACCTTGGTGCAGTACTGCTTAGTACTCAGGCGATGCTCTTAACCAGCCAGCGGTACTGCTTAGTACTCAGGCGATGCTTTTAACCTGCCTGCAGTACTGCTTAGTTCTCAGGTGATGATCTTAACCTGCCTGCAGTACTGCTCAGTACTATGATTATACTTTCAATTTGCCTGCAGTACTGCTTATTATTAAGCCGATGCTCCTAACTTGCCCGCAGTACTGCTTAGTACTCAGGCGAAGCCTTCAACTTGCCTGCAGTACTGCTCAGTACTATGATTACACTTTCAATTTGCCTGCAGTACTGCTTATTATTAAGCCGATGCTCCTAACCTGCCTGCAGTACTGTTTAGTTGTCAGGTGATGCTCCTAACCCGCCTGCAATACTGCTTAGTTCTCAGGTGATGCTCTTAACCTGCCTGCAGTACTGCTTAGTTGTCAGGTGATGCTCCTAACCTGCCTCCAGTACTGCTTATTATTAAGCCGATGCTCCTAACCTGCCTGCAGTACTGCTTAGTACTCAGGTGATGCTTTTAATCTGCTTGTAGTACTGCTTAGGGTCGTATAACGAATAAAAGTTATAGACACCGCCATGGTTATTTCCTTGTTAATTTGATCCGATTCTCAAATAATAACACAGTAATAACCACGGCGGTGTCTATAACTTTTATTCGTTATACGACCCTTAGTTCTCAGGCAAAGCTCTTAACCTGCCTCTAGTACTGCTTAGTACTCAGGCGATGCCTTCAACCTGCCTGCAGTACTGCTCAGTACTATGATTATACTTTCAATTTGCCGGCAGTCTTACTTAATATTAAGCCGATGCTCCTAACCTGCCTGCAGTATTGCTTAGTACTCAGGCGATGCCTTCAACTCTCCTGCACTACTGCATAGTTCTCAGGTGATGCTTTTAACCTGCCTACAGTACTGCTGTGTACTCATGCGATGCTTTTAACCTGCCAGCAGTACTGCTTTGCGTTTATTAAATTTATTGCGTTTATGGAGTTTAATGCGTTTATTGAATTTATTGCGTTTATTGAGTTTATTGCGTTTATTGAGTTTATTGCGTTTATTGAGTTTATTGCGTTTATTGAGTTTATTGCGTTTGTTGAGTTTATTGCGATTATTGAGTATTTGGGCGATGCTCCTAACCTTCGTGCAGTACTGCTTAGTACTCAGGCAATGCACTTAACCAGCCAGCAGTACTGCTTAGTTCTCTGGTGATGCTCTTGACCTGCCTGCAGTACTGCCCAGTACTATGATTATACTTTCAATTTGCATGCAGTACTGCTCAGTACTATGATTATACTTTCAATTTGCCGGCAGTCTTGCTTAATACTAAGCCGATGCTCCTAACCTGCCTGCAGTACTGCTTAGTACTCAGGTGATGCTTTTAATCTGCTTGTAGTACTGCTTAGGGTCGTATAACGAATAAAAGTTATAGACACCGCCATGGTTATTTCCTTGTTAATTTGATCCGATTCTCAAAAAAATAACACAGTAATAACCACGGCGGTGTCTATAACTTTTATTCGTTATACGACCCTTAGTTCTCAGGCAAAGCTCTTAACCTGCCTGTAGTACTGCTTAGTTCTCAGGTGATGCACTTAACGTGCCTGCAGTACTGCTCAGTACTATGATTATACTTTCAATTTGCCGGCAGTCTTGCTTAATATTAAGCCGATGCTCCTAACCTGCCTGCAGTACTGCTTAGTACTCAGGTGATGCTTTTAATCTGCTTGTAGTACTGCTTAGGGTCGTATAACGAATAAAAGTTATAGACACCGCCATGGTTATTTCCTTGTTAATTTGATCCGATTCTCAAAAAAATAACACAGTAATAACCACGGCGGTGTCTATAACTTTTATTCGTTATACGACCCTTAGTTCTCAGGCAAAGCTCTTAACCTGAATGTAGTAATGCTTAGTTCTCAGGTGATGCACTTAACGTGCCTGCAGTACTGCTCAGTACTATGATTATACTTTCAATTTGCCGGCAGTCTTGCTTAATATTAAGCCGATGCTCCTAACCTGCCTGCAGTATTGCTTAGTACTCAGGCGATGCCTTCAACTCTCCTGCACTACTGCATAGTTCTCAGGTGATGCTTTTAACCTGCCTACAGTACTGCTGTGTACTCATGCGATGCTTTTAACCTGCCAGCAGTACTGCTTTGCGTTTATTAAATTTATTGCGTTTATGGCGTTTATTGAGTTTAATGCGTTTATTGAGTTTATTGCATTTATTGAGTATTTGTGCCATGCTTCTAACCTTCGTGCAGTACTACTATGTACCAAGGCTATGCTCATAACCTGCTTGCAGTACTGCTTAGTACTCAGGCGATGCCTTCAACTTGCCTGCAGTACTGCAAAGTTCTCAGGTGATGCTTTTAACCTGGCAGCAGTACTGCTTTGCGTTTATTGAATTTATTGCGTTTATGGCGTTTATTGAGTTTATTGCGTTTATTGAGTTTATTGCGTTTATTGAGTTTATTGCGATTATTGAGTATTTGGGCGATGCTCGTAACCTTGGTGCAGTACTGCTTAGTACTCAGGCGATGCTCTTAACCAGCCAGCGGTACTGCTTAGTACTCAGGCGATGCTTTTAACCTGCCTGCAGTACTGCTTAGTTCTCAGGTGATGATCTTAACCTGCCTGCAGTACTGCTCAGTACTATGATTATACTTTCAATTTGCCTGCAGTACTGCTTATTATTAAGCCGATGCTCCTAACTTGCCTGCAGTACTGCTTAGTACTCAGGCGATGCCTTCAACTTGCCTGCAGTACTGCTCAGTACTATGATTACACTTTCAATTTGCCTGCAGTACTGCTTATTATTAAGCCGATGCTCCTAACCTGCCTGCAGTACTGTTTAGTTGTCAGGTGATGCTCCTAACCCGCCTGCAATACTGCTTAGTTCTCAGGTGATGCTCTTAACCTGCCTGCAGTACTGCTTAGTTGTCAGGTGATGCTCCTAACCTGCCTCCAGTACTGCTTATTATTAAGCCGATGCTCCTAACCTGCCTGCAGTACTGCTTAGTACTCAGGTGATGCTTTTAACCTGCCTACAGTGCTGCTGTGTACTCATGCGATGCTTTTAACCTGCCAGCAGTACTGCTTTGCGTTTATTGAATTTATTGCGTTTATGGCGTTTATTGAGTTTAATGCGTTTATTGAGTTTATTGCGTTTATTGAGTTTATTGCGTTTATTGCGTTTATTGAGTTTATTGCGTTTATTGAGTTTATAGCGTTTTTTAGTTTACTGCGTTTATTGAGTTTATTGCGTTTATTGAGTTTATTGCGTTTATTGAGTTTATTGCGTTTATTGAGTTTATTGCGTTTGTTGAGTTTATTGCGATTATTAGCTCGCTGCTTCAGCAGAGGAGCTTATTAAGATGTAGTGTGTCTGTCTGTCTGTGTGTCCGTCTGTCTGTGTGTCCGTCTACTTTATTTTTGGGGCTCTATACCAGCATATTTGGGCTCTAAACCAGCATATATGGGCTCTAAACCAGCATCAATGGGCTCTAAACCAGCATAAATGGGCTCTAAACCAGCATAAATGGGCTCTAAACCAGCACAAATGGGCTCTCAACCAGCATAAATGGGCTCTAAACCAGCATAAATGGGCTCTAAACCAGCATAAATGGGCTCTAAAGAAGGGTAGGTTGGCTCTAATCCAGCTAAAATTGGCCCTTAAGCAGCACATAAGCCCAACTTGGTCTAACTGGTCCATTATTATCTTTTTTAGAGATGTTTTACCTATTGCAGATGGGCTAAATGGGCTTAAAACAAAGCTAAATTGCTCTGGACCTTTCTTCTTAAAATTTAAGTTGTTGTATTATATGTGCTAGATTTTTATGTTTTTAGCAGCGAGCATTTTTATGGTTTCCCATTGACTGGTTGAGTATTTGGGCGATGCTCCTAACCTTCGTGCAGTACTGCTTAGTACTCAGGCGATGCACTTAACCAGCCAGCAGTACTGCTCAGTACTATGATTATACTTTCAATTTGCCTGCAGTACTGCTTATTATTAAGCCGATGCTCCTAACTTGCCTGCAGTACTGCTTAGTACTCAGGCGATGCCTTCAACCTGCCTGCAGTACTGCTCAGTACTATGATTATACTTTCAATTTGCCTGCAGTACTGCTTATTATTAAGCCGATGCTCCTAACCTGCCTGCAGTACTGTTTAGTTGTCAGGTGATGCTCCTAACCCGCCTGCAGTACTGCTTAGTTCTCAGGTGATGCTCTTAACCTGCCTGCAGTACTGCTTAGTTGTCAGGTGATGCTCCTAACCTGCCTCCAGTACTGCTTATTATTAAGCCGATGCTCCTAACCTGCCTGCAGTACTGCTTAGTACTCAGGTGATGCTTTTAATCTGCTTGTAGTACTGCTTAGGGTCGTATAACGAATAAAAGTTATAGACACCGCCATGGTTATTTCCTTGTTAATTTGATCCGATTCTCAAATAATAACACAGTAATAACCACGGCGGTGTCTATAACTTTTATTCGTTATACGACCCTTAGTTCTCAGGCAAAGCTCTTAACCTGCCTCTAGTACTGCTTAGTTCTCAGGTGATGCACTTAACGTGCCTGCAGTACTGCTCAGTACTATGATTATACTTTCAATTTGCCGGCAGTCTTGCTTAATATTAAGCCGATGCTCCTAACCTGCCTGCAGTATTGCTTAGTACTCAGGCGATGCCTTCAACTCTCCTGCACTACTGCATAGTTCTCAGGTGATGCTTTTAACCTGCCTACAGTACTGCTGTGTACTCATGCGATGCTTTTAACCTGCCAGCAGTACTGCTTTGCGTTTATTAAATTTATTGCGTTTATGGCGTTTATTGAGTTTAATGCGTTTATTGAGTTTATTGCGTTTATTGAGTTTATTGCGTTTATTGAGTTTATTGCGTTTGTTGAGTTTATTGCGATTATTAGCTCGCTGCTTCAGCAGAGGAGCTTATTAAGATGTAGTGTGTCTGTCTGTCTGTGTGTCCGTCTGTCTGTGTGTCCGTCTACTTTATTTTTGGGGCTCTATACCAGCATATTTGGGCTCTAAACCAGCATATATGGGCTCTAAACCAGCATCAATGGGCTCTAAACCAGCATAAATGGGCTCTAAACCAGCATAAATGGGCTCTAAACCAGCACAAATGGGCTCTCAACCAGCATAAATGGGCTCTAAACCAGCATAAATGGGCTCTAAACCAGCATAAATGGGCTCTAAAGAAGGGTAGGTTGGCTCTAATCCAGCTAAAATTGGCCCTTAAGCAGCACATAAGCCCAACTTGGTCTAACTGGTCCATTATTATCTTTTTTAGAGATGTTTTACCTATTGCAGATGGGCTAAATGGGCTTAAAACAAAGCTAAATTGCTCTGGACCTTTCTTCTTAAAATTTAAGTTGTTGTATTATATGTGCTAGATTTTTATGTTTTTAGCAGCGAGCATTTTTATGGTTTCCCATTGACTGGTTGAGTATTTGGGCGATGCTCCTAACCTTCGTGCAGTACTGCTTAGTACTCAGGCGATGCACTTAACCAGCCAGCAGTACTGCTCAGTACTATGATTATACTTTCAATTTGCCTGCAGTACTGCTTATTATTAAGCCGATGCTCCTAACTTGCCTGCAGTACTGCTTAGTACTCAGGCGATGCCTTCAACCTGCCTGCAGTACTGCTCAGTACTATGATTATACTTTCAATTTGCCTGCAGTACTGCTTATTATTAAGCCGATGCTCCTAACCTGCCTGCAGTACTGTTTAGTTGTCAGGTGATGCTCCTAACCCGCCTGCAGTACTGCTTAGTTCTCAGGTGATGCTCTTAACCTGCCTGCAGTACTGCTTAGTTGTCAGGTGATGCTCCTAACCTGCCTCCAGTACTGCTTATTATTAAGCCGATGCTCCTAACCTGCCTGCAGTACTGCTTAGTACTCAGGTGATGCTTTTAATCTGCTTGTAGTACTGCTTAGGGTCGTATAACGAATAAAAGTTATAGACACCGCCATGGTTATTTCCTTGTTAATTTGATCCGATTCTCAAATAATAACACAGTAATAACCACGGCGGTGTCTATAACTTTTATTCGTTATACGACCCTTAGTTCTCAGGCAAAGCTCTTAACCTGCCTCTAGTACTGCTTAGTTCTCAGGTGATGCACTTAACGTGCCTGCAGTACTGCTCAGTACTATGATTATACTTTCAATTTGCCGGCAGTCTTGCTTAATATTAAGCCGATGCTCCTAACCTGCCTGCAGTATTGCTTAGTACTCAGGCGATGCCTTCAACTCTCCTGCACTACTGCATAGTTCTCAGGTGATGCTTTTAACCTGCCTACAGTACTGCTGTGTACTCATGCGATGCTTTTAACCTGCCAGCAGTACTGCTTTGCGTTTATTAAATTTATTGCGTTTATGGCGTTTATTGAGTTTAATGCGTTTATTGAGTTTATTGCGTTTATTGAGTTTATAGCGTTTTTTGAGTTTACTGCGTTTAGAGAGTTTATTGCGTTTATTGATTTTATTGCGTTTATTGAGTTTATTGCGTTTATTGAGTTTATTGCGTTTATTGGGTTTATTGCGTTTATTGAGTTTATTGCGTTTATTGAGTTTATTGCGTTTATTGAGTTTATTGCGTTTATTGTGTTTATTGCGTTTATTGAGTTTATTGCGTTTGTTGAGTTTATTGCGATTATTGAGTATTTGGGCGATGCTCCTAACCTTCGTGCAGTACTGCTTAGTACTCAGGCAATGCACTTAACCAGCCAGCAGTACTGCTTAGTTCTCAGGTGATGCTCTTAACCTGCCTGCAGTACTGCTCAGTACTATGATTATACTTTCAATTTGCCGGCAGTCTTGCTTAATATTAAGCCGATGCTCCTAACCTGCCTGCAGTATTGCTTAGTACTCAGGCGATGCCTTCAACTTGCCTGCAGTACTGCTTAGTTGTCAGGTGATGCTTCTAACCTGCCAGCAATACTGCCTTGCGATTATTGAGTTATTTGAATTTATTGCGTGTATTGAGTTTATTGCGTTTATTGAGTTTATTGCGTTTATAGATTTTATTGCGTTTATTCAGTTTATTGCATTTATTGAGTATTTGTGCCATGCTTCTAGCCTTCGTGCAGTACTACTTTGTACCCAGGCTATGCTCATAACCTGCTTGCAGTACTGCTTAGTACTCAGGCGATGCCTTCAACTTGCCTGCAGTACTGCTTTGCGTTTATTAAATTTATTGCGTTTATGGAGTTTAATGCGTTTATTGAGTTTATTGCGTTTATTGAGTTTATAGCGTTTTTTGAGTTTACTGCGTTTATTGAGTTTATTGCGTTTATTGAGTATATTGCGTTTATTGAGTTTATTGCGTTTATTGAGTTTATTGCGTTTATTGGGTTTATTGCGTTTATTGAGTTTATTGCGTTTATTGAGTTTATTGCGTTTATTGAGTTTATTGCGTTTATTGAGTTTATTGCGTTTATTGAGTTTATTGCGTTTATTGAGTTTATTGCGTTTGTTGAGTTTATTGCGATTATTGAGTATTTGGGCGATGCTCCTAACCTTCGTGCAGTACTGCTTAGTACTCAGGCAATGCACTTAACCAGCCAGCAGTACTGCTTAGTTCTCTGGTGATGCTCTTGACCTGCCTGCAGTACTGCCCAGTACTATGATTATACTTTCAATTTGCCTGCAGTACTGCTCAGTACTATGATTATACTTTCAATTTGCCGGCAGTCTTGCTTAATACTAAGCCGATGCTCCTAACCTGCCTGCAGTACTGCTTAGTACTCAGGTGATGCTTTTAATCTGCTTGTAGTACTGCTTAGGGTCGTATAACGAATAAAAGTTATAGACACCGCCATGGTTATTTCCTTGTTAATTTGATCCGATTCTCAAAAAAATAACACAGTAATAACCACGGCGGTGTCTATAACTTTTATTCGTTATACGACCCTTAGTTCTCAGGCAAACCTCTTAACCTGCCTGTAGTACTGCTTAGTTCTCAGGTGATGCACTTAACGTGCCTGCAGTACTGCTCAGTACTATGATTATACTTTCAATTTGCCGGCAGTCTTGCTTAATATTAAGCCGATGCTCCTAACCTGCCTGCAGTACTGCTTAGTACTCAGGTGATGCTTTTAACCTGCTTGTAGTACTGCTTAGGGTCGTATAACGAATAAAAGTTATAGACACGGCCATGGTTATTTCCTTGTTAATTTGATCCGATTCTCAAAAAAATAACACAGTAATAACCACGGCGGTGTCTATAACTTTTATTCGTTATACGACCCTTAGTTCTCAGGCAAAGCTCTTAACCTGCCTCTAGTACTGCTTAGTTCTCAGGTGATGCACTTAACGTGCCTGCAGTACTGCTCAGTACTATGATTATACTTTCAATTTGCCGGCAGTCTTGCTTAATATTAAGCCGATGCTCCTAACCTGCCTGCAGTATTGCTTAGTACTCAGGCGATGCCTTCCACTCTCCTGCACTACTGCATAGTTCTCAGGTGATGCTTTTAACCTGCCTACAGTACTGCTGTGTACTCATGCGATGCTTTTAACCTGCCAGCAGTACTGCTTTGCGTTTATTAAATTTATTGCGTTTATGGCGTTTATTGAGTTTAATGCGTTTATTGAGTTTATTGCATTTATTGAGTATTTGTGCCATTCTTCTAACCTTCGTGCAGTACTACTATGTACCCAGGCTATGCTCATAACCTGCTTGCAGTACTGCTTAGTACTCAGACGATGCCTTCAACTTGCCTGCAGTACTGCAAAGTTCTCAGGTGATGCTTTTAACCTGCCAGCAGTACTGCTTTGCGTTTATTGAATTTATTGCGTTTATGGCGTTTATTGAGTTTAATGCGTTTATTGAGTTTATTGCGTTTATTGCGTTTATTGAGTTTATTGCGTTTATGGCGTTTATTGAGTTTATTGCGTTTATTGAGTTTATTGCGTTTATTGCGTTTATTGAGTTTATTGCGTTTATTGAGTTTATAGCGTTTTTTAGTTTACTGCGTTTATTGAGTTTATTGCGTTTATTGAGTTTATTGCGTTTATTGAGTTTATTGCGTTTATTGAGTTTATTGCGTTTGTTGAGTTTATTGCGATTATTAGCTCGCTGCTTCAGCAGAGGAGCTTATTAAGATGTAGTGTGTCTGTCTGTCTGTGTGTCCGTCTGTCTGTGTGTCCGTCTACTTTATTTTTGGGGCTCTATACCAGCATATTTGGGCTCTAAACCAGCATATATGGGCTCTAAACCAGCATCAATGGGCTCTAAACCAGCATAAATGGGCTCTAAACCAGCATAAATGGGCTCTAAACCAGCACAAATGGGCTCTCAACCAGCATAAATGGGCTCTAAACCAGCATAAATGGGCTCTAAACCAGCATAAATGGGCTCTAAAGAAGGGTAGGTTGGCTCTAATCCAGCTAAAATTGGCCCTTAAGCAGCACATAAGCCCAACTTGGTCTAACTAGTCCATTATTATCTTTTTTAGAGATGTTTTACCTATTGCAGATGGGCTAAATGGGCTTAAAACAAAGCTAAATTGCTCTGGACCTTTCTTCTTAAAATTTAAGTTGTTGTATTATATGTGCTAGATTTTTATGTTTTTAGCAGCGAGCATTTTTATGGTTTCCCATTGACTGGTTGAGTATTTGGGCGATGCTCCTAACCTTCGTGCAGTACTGCTTAGTACTCAGGCGATGCACTTAACCAGCCAGCAGTACTGCTCAGTACTATGATTATACTTTCAATTTGCCTGCAGTACTGCTTATTATTAAGCCGATGCTCCTAACTTGCCTGCAGTACTGCTTAGTACTCAGGCGATGCCTTCAACCTGCCTGCAGTACTGCTCAGTACTATGATTATACTTTCAATTTGCCTGCAGTACTGCTTATTATTAAGCCGATGCTCCTAACCTGCCTGCAGTACTGTTTAGTTGTCAGGTGATGCTCCTAACCCGCCTGCAGTACTGCTTAGTTCTCAGGTGATGCTCTTAACCTGCCTGCAGTACTGCTTAGTTGTCAGGTGATGCTCCTAACCTGCCTCCAGTACTGCTTATTATTAAGCCGATGCTCCTAACCTGCCTGCAGTACTGCTTAGTACTCAGGTGATGCTTTTAATCTGCTTGTAGTACTGCTTAGGGTCGTATAACGAATAAAAGTTATAGACACCGCCATGGTTATTTCCTTGTTAATTTGATCCGATTCTCAAATAATAACACAGTAATAACCACGGCGGTGTCTATAACTTTTATTCGTTATACGACCCTTAGTTCTCAGGCAAAGCTCTTAACCTGCCTCTAGTACTGCTTAGTTCTCAGGTGATGCACTTAACGTGCCTGCAGTACTGCTCAGTACTATGATTATACTTTCAATTTGCCGGCAGTCTTGCTTAATATTAAGCCGATGCTCCTAACCTGCCTGCAGTATTGCTTAGTACTCAGGCGATGCCTTCAACTCTCCTGCACTACTGCATAGTTCTCAGGTGATGCTTTTAACCTGCCTACAGTACTGCTGTGTACTCATGCGATGCTTTTAACCTGCCAGCAGTACTGCTTTGCGTTTATTAAATTTATTGCGTTTATGGCGTTTATTGAGTTTAATGCGTTTATTGAGTTTATTGCGTTTATTGAGTTTATAGCGTTTTTTGAGTTTACTGCGTTTAGAGAGTTTATTGCGTTTATTGATTTTATTGCGTTTATTGAGTTTATTGCGTTTATTGAGTTTATTGCGTTTATTGGGTTTATTGCGTTTATTGAGTTTATTGCGTTTATTGAGTTTATTGCGTTTATTGAGTTTATTGCGTTTATTGAGTTTATTGCGTTTATTGAGTTTATTGCGTTTATTGAGTTTATTGCGTTTGTTGAGTTTATTGCGATTATTGAGTATTTGGGCGATGCTCCTAACCTTCGTGCAGTACTGCTTAGTACTCAGGCAATGCACTTAACCAGCCAGCAGTACTGCTTAGTTCTCAGGTGATGCTCTTAACCTGCCTGCAGTACTGCTCAGTACTATGATTATACTTTCAATTTGCCGGCAGTCTTGCTTAATATTAAGCCGATGCTCCTAACCTGCCTGCAGTATTGCTTAGTACTCAGGCGATGCCTTCAACTTGCCTGCAGTACTGCTTAGTTGTCAGGTGATGCTTCTAACCTGCCAGCAATACTGCCTTGCGATTATTGAGTTATTTGAATTTATTGCGTGTATTGAGTTTATTGCGTTTATTGAGTTTATTGCGTTTATAGATTTTATTGCGTTTATTCAGTTTATTGCATTTATTGAGTATTTGTGCCATGCTTCTAGCCTTCGTGCAGTACTACTTTGTACCCAGGCTATGCTCATAACCTGCTTGCAGTACTGCTTAGTACTCAGGCGATGCCTTCAACTTGCCTGCAGTACTGCTTTGCGTTTATTAAATTTATTGCGTTTATGGAGTTTAATGCGTTTATTGAGTTTATTGCGTTTATTGAGTTTATAGCGTTTTTTGAGTTTACTGCGTTTATTGAGTTTATTGCGTTTATTGAGTATATTGCGTTTATTGAGTTTATTGCGTTTATTGAGTTTATTGCGTTTATTGGGTTTATTGCGTTTATTGAGTTTATTGCGTTTATTGAGTTTATTGCGTTTATTGAGTTTATTGCGTTTATTGAGTTTATTGCGTTTATTGAGTTTATTGCGTTTATTGAGTTTATTGCGTTTGTTGAGTTTATTGCGATTATTGAGTATTTGGGCGATGCTCCTAACCTTCGTGCAGTACTGCTTAGTACTCAGGCAATGCACTTAACCAGCCAGCAGTACTGCTTAGTTCTCTGGTGATGCTCTTGACCTGCCTGCAGTACTGCCCAGTACTATGATTATACTTTCAATTTGCCTGCAGTACTGCTCAGTACTATGATTATACTTTCAATTTGCCGGCAGTCTTGCTTAATACTAAGCCGATGCTCCTAACCTGCCTGCAGTACTGCTTAGTACTCAGGTGATGCTTTTAATCTGCTTGTAGTACTGCTTAGTTCTCAGGCAAACCTCTTAACCTGCCTGTAGTACTGCTTAGTTCTCAGGTGATGCACTTAACGTGCCTGCAGTACTGCTCAGTACTATGATTATACTTTCAATTTGCCGGCAGTATTGCTTAATATTAAGCCGATGCTCCTAACCTGCCTGCAGTACTGCTTAGTACTCAGGTGATGTTTTTAACCTGCTTGTAGTACTGCTTAGGGTCGTATAACGAATAAAAGTTATAGACACGGCCATGGTTATTTCCTTGTTAATTTGATCCGATTCTCAAAAAAATAACACAGTAATAACCACGGCGGTGTCTATAACTTTTATTCGTTATACGACCCTTAGTTCTCAGGCAAAGCTCTTAACCTGCCTCTAGTACTGCTTAGTTCTCAGGTGATGCACTTAACGTGCCTGCAGTACTGCTCAGTACTATGATTATACTTTCAATTTGCCGGCAGTCTTGCTTAATATTAAGCCGATGCTCCTAACCTGCCTGCAGTATTGCTTAGTACTCAGGCGATGCCTTCAACTCTCCTGCACTACTGCATAGTTCTCAGGTGATGCTTTTAACCTGCCTACAGTACTGCTGTGTACTCATGCGATGCTTTTAACCTGCCAGCAGTACTGCTTTGCGTTTATTAAATTTATTGCGTTTATGGCGTTTATTGAGTTTAATGCGTTTATTGAGTTTATTGCATTTATTGAGTATTTGTGCCATTCTTCTAACCTTCGTGCAGTACTACTATGTACCCAGGCTATGCTCATAACCTGCTTGCAGTACTGCTTAGTACTCAGACGATGCCTTCAACTTGCCTGCAGTACTGCAAAGTTCTCAGGTGATGCTTTTAACCTGCCAGCAGTACTGCTTTGCGTTTATTGAATTTATGGCGTTTATTGAGTTTAATGCGTTTATTGAGTTTATAGGGTTTTTTGAGTTTACTGCGTTTATTGAGTTTATTGCGTTTATCGAGTTTATTGCGTTTATTGGGTTTATTGAGTTTATTGCGTTTATTGCGTTTATTGAGTTTATTGCGTTTATTGAGTTTATTGCGTTTATTGAGTGTATTGCGTTTATTGAGTTTATTGCGATTATTGAGTATTTGGGCGATGCTCGTAACCTTGGTGCAGTACTGCTTAGTACTCAGGCGATGCTCTTAACCAGCCAGCGGTACTGCTTAGTACTCAGGCGATGCTTTTAACCTGCCTGCAGTACTGCTTAGTTCTCAGGTGATGATCTTAACCTGCCTGCAGTACTGCTCAGTACTATGATTATACTTTCAATTTGCCTGCAGTACTGCTTATTATTAAGCCGATGCTCCTAACTTGCCTGCAGTACTGCTTAGTACTCAGGCGAAGCCTTCAACTTGCCTGCAGTACTGCTCAGTACTATGATTACACTTTCAATTTGCCTGCAGTACTGCTTATTATTAAGCCGATGCTCCTAACCTGCCTGCAGTACTGTTTAGTTGTCAGGTGATGCTCTTAACCTGCCTGCAGTACTGCTTAGTTGTCAGGTGATGCTCCTAACCTGCCTCCAGTACTGCTTATTATTAAGCCGATGCTCCTAACCTGCCTGCAGTACTGCTTAGTACTCAGGTGATGCTTTTAATCTGCTTGTAGTACTGCTTAGGGTCGTATAACGAATAAAAGTTATAGACACCGCCATGGTTATTTCCTTGTTAATTTGATCCGATTCTCAAAAAAATAACACAGTAATAACCACGGCGGTGTCTATAACTTCTATTCGTTATACGACCCTTAGTTCTCAGGCAAAGCTCTTAACCTGCCTGTAGTACTGCTTAGTTCTCATGTGATGCACTTAACGTGCCTGCAGTACTGCTTTGCGTTTATTGAATTTATTGCGTTTATGGCGTTTATTGAGTTTAATGCGTTTATTGAGTTTATTGCGTTTATTGAGTTTATAGCGTTTTTTGAGTTTACTGCGTTTATTGAGTTTATTGCGTTTATTGAGTTTATTGCGTTTATTGAGTTTATTGCGTTTATTGAGTTTATTGCGTTTGTTGAGTTTATTGCGATTATTGAGTATTTGGGCGATGCTCCTAACCTTCGTGCAGTACTGCTTAGTACTCAGGCGATGCACTTAACCAGCCAGCAGTACTGCTCAGTACCATGATTATACTTTCAATTTGCCTGCATTACTGCTTATTATTAAGCCGATGCTCCTAACTTGCCTGCAGTACTGCTTAGTACTCAGGCGATGCCTTCAACCTGCCTGCAGTACTGCTCAGTACTATGATTATACTTTCAATTTGCCGGCAGTCTTACTTAATATTAAGCCGATGCTCCTAACCTGCCTGCAGTATTGCTTAGTACTCAGGCGATGCCTTCAACTCTCCTGCACTACTGCATAGTTCTCAGGTGATGCTTTTAACCTGCCTACAGTACTGCTGTGTACTCATGCGATGCTTTTAACCTGCCAGCAGTACTGCTTTGCGTTTATTAAATTTATTGCGTTTATGGAGTTTAATGCGTTTATTGAGTTTATTGCGTTTATTGAGTTTATAGCGTTTTTTGAGTTTACTGCGTTTAATGAGTTTATTGCGTTTATTGAGTATATTGCGTTTATTGAGTTTATTGCGTTTATTGAGTTTATTGCGTTTATTGGGTTTATTGCGTTTATTGAGTTTATTGCGTTTATTGAGTTTATTGCGTTTATTGAGTTTATTGCGTTTATTGAGTTTATTGCGTTTATTGAGTTTATTGCGTTTATTGAGTTTAATGCGTTTATTGAGTTTAATGCGTTTATTGAGTTTATAGGGTTTTTTGAGTTTACTGCGTTTATTGAGTTTATTGCGTTTATTGAGTTTATCGCGTTTATTGAGTTTATTGAGTTTATTGCGTTTATTGCGTTTATTGAGTTTATTGCGTTTATTGAGTTTATTGCGTTTATTGAGTTTATTGCGTTTATTGAGTTTATTGCGATTATTGAGTATTTGGGCGATGCTCGTAACCTTGGTGCAGTACTGCTTAGTACTCAGGCGATGCTCTTAACCAGCCAGCGGTACTGCTTAGTACTCAGGCGATGCTTTTAACCTGCCTGCAGTACTGCTTAGTTCTCAGGTGATGATCTTAACCTGCCTGCAGTACTGCTCAGTACTATGATTATACTTTCAATTTGCCTGCAGTACTGCTTATTATTAAGCCGATGCTCCTAACCTGCCTGCAGTACTGCTTAGTACTCAGGTGATGCTTTTAATCTGCTTGTAGTACTGCTTAGGGTCGTATAACGAATAAAAGTTATGGACACCGCCATGGTTATTTCCTTGTTAATTTGATCCGATTCTCAAATAATAACACAGTAATAACCACGGCGGTGTCTATAACTTTTATTCGTTATACGACCCTTAGTTCTCAGGCAAAGCTCTTAACCTGCCTGTAGTACTGCTTAGTTCTCAGGTGATGCACTTAACGTGCCTGCAGTACTGCTTAGTACTCAGGCGAAGCCTTCAACTTGCCTGCAGTACTGCTCAGTACTATGATTACACTTTCAATTTGCCTGCAGTACTGCTTATTATTAAGCCGATGCTCCTAACCTGCCTGCAGTACTGTTTAGTTGTCAGGTGATGCTCTTAACCTGCCTGCAGTACTGCTTAGTTGTCAGGTGATGCTCCTAACCTGCCTCCAGTACTGCTTATTATTAAGCCGATGCTCCTAACCTGCCTGCAGTACTGCTTAGTACTCAGGTGATGCTTTTAATCTGCTTGTAGTACTGCTTAGGGTCGTATAACGAATAAAAGTTATAGACACCGCCATGGTTATTTCCTTGTTAATTTGATCCGATTCTCAAAAAAATAACACAGTAATAACCACGGCGGTGTCTATAACTTCTATTCGTTATACGACCCTTAGTTCTCAGGCAAAGCTCTTAACCTGCCTGTAGTACTGCTTAGTTCTCATGTGATGCACTTAACGTGCCTGCAGTACTGCTTTGCGTTTATTGAATTTATTGCGTTTATGGCGTTTATTGAGTTTAATGCGTTTATTGAGTTTATTGCGTTTATTGAGTTTATAGCGTTTTTTGAGTTTACTGCGTTTATTGAGTTTATTGCGTTTATTGAGTTTATTGCGTTTATTGAGTTTATTGCGTTTATTGAGTTTATTGCGTTTGTTGAGTTTATTGCGATTATTGAGTATTTGGGCGATGCTCCTAACCTTCGTGCAGTACTGCTTAGTACTCAGGCGATGCACTTAACCAGCCAGCAGTACTGCTCAGTACCATGATTATACTTTCAATTTGCCTGCATTACTGCTTATTATTAAGCCGATGCTCCTAACTTGCCTGCAGTACTGCTTAGTACTCAGGCGATGCCTTCAACCTGCCTGCAGTACTGCTCAGTACTATGATTATACTTTCAATTTGCCGGCAGTCTTACTTAATATTAAGCCGATGCTCCTAACCTGCCTGCAGTATTGCTTAGTACTCAGGCGATGCCTTCAACTCTCCTGCACTACTGCATAGTTCTCAGGTGATGCTTTTAACCTGCCTACAGTACTGCTGTGTACTCATGCGATGCTTTTAACCTGCCAGCAGTACTGCTTTGCGTTTATTAAATTTATTGCGTTTATGGAGTTTAATGCGTTTATTGAGTTTATTGCGTTTATTGAGTTTATAGCGTTTTTTGAGTTTACTGCGTTTAATGAGTTTATTGCGTTTATTGAGTATATTGCGTTTATTGAGTTTATTGCGTTTATTGAGTTTATTGCGTTTATTGGGTTTATTGCGTTTATTGAGTTTATTGCGTTTATTGAGTTTATTGCGTTTATTGAGTTTATTGCGTTTATTGAGTTTATTGCGTTTATTGAGTTTATTGCGTTTATTGAGTTTAATGCGTTTATTGAGTTTAATGCGTTTATTGAGTTTATAGGGTTTTTTGAGTTTACTGCGTTTATTGAGTTTATTGCGTTTATTGAGTTTATCGCGTTTATTGAGTTTATTGAGTTTATTGCGTTTATTGCGTTTATTGAGTTTATTGCGTTTATTGAGTTTATTGCGTTTATTGAGTTTATTGCGTTTATTGAGTTTATTGCGATTATTGAGTATTTGGGCGATGCTCGTAACCTTGGTGCAGTACTGCTTAGTACTCAGGCGATGCTCTTAACCAGCCAGCGGTACTGCTTAGTACTCAGGCGATGCTCTTAACCAGCCAGCGGTACTGCTTAGTACTCAGGCGATGCTTTTAACCTGCCTGCAGTACTGCTTAGTTCTCAGGTGATGATCTTAACCTGCCTGCAGTACTGCTCAGTACTATGATTATACTTTTAATTTGCCTGCAGTACTGCTTATTATTAAGCCGATGCTCCTAACCTGCCTGCAGTACTGCTTAGTACTCAGGTGATGCTTTTAATCTGCTTGTAGTACTGCTTAGGGTCGTATAACGAATAAAAGTTATGGACACCGCCATGGTTATTTCCTTGTTAATTTGATCCGATTCTCAAATAATAACACAGTAATAACCACGGCGGTGTCTATAACTTTTATTCGTTATACGACCCTTAGTTCTCAGGCAAAGCTCTTAACCTGCCTGTAGTACTGCTTAGTTCTCAGGTGATGCACTTAACGTGCCTGCAGTACTGCTCAGTACTATGATTATACTTTCAATTTGCCGGCAGTCTTGCTTAATATTAAGCCGATGCTCCTAACCTGCCTGCAGTATTGCTTAGTACTCAGGCGATGCCTTCAACTCTCCTGCACTACTGCATAGTTCTCAGGTGATGCTTTTAACCTGCCTACAGTACTGCTGTGTACTCATGCGATGCTTTTAACCTGCCAGCAGTACTGCTTTGCGTTTATTAAATTTATTGCGTTTATGGCGTTTATTGAGTTTAATGCGTTTATTGAGTTTATTGCGTTTATTGAGTTTATAGCGTTTTTTGAGTTTACTGCGTTTATTGAGTTTATTGCGTTTATTGATTTTATTGCGTTTATTGAGTTTATTGCGTTTATTGAGTTTATTGCGTTTATTGGGTTTATTGCGTTTATTGAGTTTATTGCGTTTATTGAGTTTATTGCGTTTATTGAGTTTATTGCGTTTATTGAGTTTATTGCGTTTGTTGAGTTTATTGCGAATATTGGGTTTATTGCGTTTATTGAGTTTATTGCGTTTATTGAGTTTATTGCGTTTATTGAGTTTATTGCGTTTATTGAGTTTATTGCGTTTATTGGGTTTATTGCGTTTGTTGAGTTTATTGCGATTATTGAGTATTTGGGCGATGCTCCTAACCTTCGTGCAGTACTGCTTAGTACTCAGGCAATGCACTTAACCAGCCAGCAGTACTGCTTAGTTCTCAGGTGATGCTCTTAACCTGCCTGCAGTACTGCTCAGTACTATGATTATACTTTCAATTTGCCGGCAGTCTTGCTTAATATTAAGCCGATGCTCCTAACCTGCCTGCAGTATTGCTTAGTACTCAGGCGATGCCTTCAACTTGCCTGCAGTACTGCTTAGTTGTCAGGTGATGCTTCTAACCTGCCAGCAATACTGCCTTGCGATTATTGAGTTATTTGAATTTATTGCGTGTATTGAGTTTATTGCGTTTATTGAGTTTATTGCGTTTATAGATTTTATTGCGTTTATTCAGTTTATTGCATTTATTGAGTATTTGTGCCATGCTTCTAGCCTTCGTGCAGTACTACTTTGTACCCAGGCTATGCTCATAACCTGCTTGCAGTACTGCTTAGTACTCAGGCGATGCCTTCAACTTGCCTGCAGTACTGCTTTGCGTTTATTAAATTTATTGCGTTTATGGAGTTTAATGCGTTTATTGAGTTTATTGCGTTTATTGAGTTTATAGCGTTTTTTGAGTTTACTGCGTTTATTGAGTTTATTGCGTTTATTGAGTATATTGCGTTTATTGAGTTTATTGCGTTTATTGAGTTTATTGCGTTTATTGGGTTTATTGCGTTTATTGAGTTTATTGCGTTTATTGAGTTTATTGCGTTTATTGAGTTTATTGCGTTTATTGAGTTTATTGCGTTTATTGAGTTTATTGCGTTTATTGAGTTTATTGCGTTTGTTGAGTTTATTGCGATTATTGAGTATTTGGGCGATGCTCCTAACCTTCGTGCAGTACTGCTTAGTACTCAGGCAATGCACTTAACCAGCCAGCAGTACTGCTTAGTTCTCTGGTGATGCTCTTGACCTGCCTGCAGTACTGCCCAGTACTATGATTATACTTTCAATTTGCCTGCAGTACTGCTCAGTACTATGATTATACTTTCAATTTGCCGGCAGTCTTGCTTAATACTAAGCCGATGCTCCTAACCTGCCTGCAGTACTGCTTAGTACTCAGGTGATGCTTTTAATCTGCTTGTAGTACTGCTTAGGGTCGTATAACGAATAAAAGTTATAGACACCGCCATGGTTATTTCCTTGTTAATTTGATCCGATTCTCAAAAAAATAACACAGTAATAACCACGGCGGTGTCTATAACTTTTATTCGTTATACGACCCTTAGTTCTCAGGCAAAGCTCTTAACCTGCCTGTAGTACTGCTTAGTTCTCAGGTGATGCACTTAACGTGCCTGCAGTACTGCTCAGTACTATGATTATACTTTCAATTTGCCGGCAGTCTTGCTTAATATTAAGCCGATGCTCCTAACCTGCCTGCAGTACTGCTTAGTACTCAGGTGATGCTTTTAATCTGCTTGTAGTACTGCTTAGGGTCGTATAACGAATAAAAGTTATAGACACGGCCATGGTTATTTCCTTGTTAATTTGATCCGATTCTCAAAAAAATAACACAGTAATAACCACGGCGGTGTCTATAACTTTTATTCGTTATACGACCCTTAGTTCTCAGGCAAAGCTCTTAACCTGCCTGTAGTACTGCTTAGTTCTCAGGTGATGCACTTAACGTGCCTGCAGTACTGCTCAGTACTATGATTATACTTTCAATTTGCCGGCAGTCTTGCTTAATATTAAGCCGATGCTCCTAACCTGCCTGCAGTATTGCTTAGTACTCAGGCGATGCCTTCAACTCTCCTGCACTACTGCATAGTTCTCAGGTGATGCTTTTAACCTGCCTACAGTACTGCTGTGTACTCATGCGATGCTTTTAACCTGCCAGCAGTACTGCTTTGCGTTTATTAAATTTATTGCGTTTATGGCGTTTATTGAGTTTAATGCGTTTATTGAGTTTATTGCATTTATTGAGTTTATTGCGTTTATTGAATTTATTGCGTTTATTGAGTTTATTGCGTTTATTGAGTTTATTGCGTTTGTTGAGTTTATTGCGATTATTGAGTATTTGGGCGATGCTCCTAACCTTCGTGCAGTACTGCTTAGTACTCAGGCAATGCACTTAACCAGCCAGCAGTACTGCTTAGTTCTCTGGTGATGCTCTTGACCTGCCTGCAGTACTGCCCAGTACTATGATTATACTTTCAGTTTGCCTGCAGTACTGCTCAGTACTATGATTATACTTTCAATTTGCCGGCAGTCTTGCTTAAGACTAAGCCGATGCTCCTAACCTGCCTGCAGTACTGCTTAGTACTCAGGTGATGCTTTTAATCTGCTTGTAGTACTGCTTAGGGTCGTATAACGAATAAAAGTTATAGACACCGCCATGGTTATTTCCTTGTTAATTTGATCCGATTCTCAAAAAAATAACACAGTAATAACCACGGCGGTGTCTATAACTTTTATTCGTTATACGACCCTTAGTTCTCAGGCAAAGCTCTTAACCTGCCTGTAGTACTGCTTAGTTCTCAGGTGATGCACTTAACGTGCCTGCAGTACTGCTCAGTACTATGATTATACTTTCAATTTGCCGGCAGTCTTGCTTAATATTAAGCCGATGCTCCTAACCTGCCTGCAGTACTGCTTAGTACTCAGGTGATGCTTTTAATCTGCTTGTAGTACTGCTTAGGGTCGTATAACGAATAAAAGTTATAGACACGGCCATGGTTATTTCCTTGTTAATTTGATCCGATTCTCAAAAAAATAACACAGTAATAACCACGGCGGTGTCTATAACTTTTATTCGTTATACGACCCTTAGTTCTCAGGCAAAGCTCTTAACCTGCCTGTAGTACTGCTTAGTTCTCAGGTGATGCACTTAACGTGCCTGCAGTACTGCTCAGTACTATGATTATACTTTCAATTTGCCGGCAGTCTTGCTTAATATTAAGCCGATGCTCCTAACCTGCCTGCAGTATTGCTTAGTACTCAGGCGATGCCTTCAACTCTCCTGCACTACTGCATAGTTCTCAGGTGATGCTTTTAACCTGCCTACAGTACTGCTGTGTACTCATGCGATGCTTTTAACCTGCCAGCAGTACTGCTTTGCGTTTATTAAATTTATTGCGTTTATGGCGTTTATTGAGTTTAATGCGTTTATTGAGTTTATTGCATTTATTGAGTATTTGTGCCATTCTTCTAACCTTCGTGCAGTACTACTATGTACCCAGGCTATGCTCATAACCTGCTTGCAGTACTGCTTAGTACTCAGGCGATGCCTTCAACTTGCCTGCAGTACTGCAAAGTTCTCAGGTGATGCTTTTAACCTGCCAGCAGTACTGCTTTGCGTTTATTGAATTTATTGCGTTTATGGCGTTTACTGAGTTTAATGCGTTTATTGAGTTTAATGCGTTTATTGAGTTTAATGCGTTTATTGAGTTTATAGGGTTTTTTGAGTTTACTGCGTTTATTGAGTTTATTGCGTTTATTGAGTTTATCGCGTTTATTGAGTTTATTGAGTTTATTGCGTTTATTGCGTTTATTGAGTTTATTGCGTTTATTGAGTTTCTTGCGTTTATTGAGTTTATTGCGTTTATTGAGTTTATTGCGATTATTGAGTATTTGGGCGATGCTCGTAACCTTGGTGCAGTACTGCTTAGTACTCAGGCGATGCTCTTAACCAGCCAGCGGTACTGCTTAGTACTCAGGCGATGCTTTTAACCTGCCTGCAGTACTGCTTAGTTCTCAGGTGATGATCTTAACCTGCCTGCAGTACTGCTCAGTACTATGATTATACTTTCAATTTGCCTGCAGTACTGCTTATTATTAAGCCGATGCTCCTAACCTGCCTGCAGTACTGTTTAGTTGTCAGGTGATGCTCCTAACCCGCCTGCAGTACTGCTTAGTTCTCAGGTGATGCTCTTAACCTGCCTGCAGTACTGCTTAGTTGTCAGGTGATGCTCCTAACCTGCCTCCAGTACTGCTTATTATTAAGCCGATGCTCCTAACCTGCCTGCAGTACTGCTTAGTACTCAGGTGATGCTTTTAATCTGCTTGTAGTACTGCTTAGGGTCGTATAACGAATAAAAGTTATAGACACCGCCATGGTTATTTCCTTGTTAATTTGATCCGATTCTCAAATAATAACACAGTAATAACCACGGCGGTGTCTATAACTTTTATTCGTTATACGACCCTTAGTTCTCAGGCAAAGCTCTTAACCTGCCTCTAGTACTGCTTAGTTCTCAGGTGATGCACTTAACGTGCCTGCAGTACTGCTCAGTACTATGATTATACTTTCAATTTGCCGGCAGTCTTGCTTAATATTAAGCCGATGCTCCTAACCTGCCTGCAGTATTGCTTAGTACTCAGGCGATGCCTTCAACTCTCCTGCACTACTGCATAGTTCTCAGGTGATGCTTTTAACCTGCCTACAGTACTGCTGTGTACTCATGCGATGCTTTTAACCTGCCAGCAGTACTGCTTTGCGTTTATTAAATTTATTGCGTTTATGGCGTTTATTGAGTTTAATGCGTTTATTGAGTTTATTGCGTTTATTGAGTTTATAGCGTTTTTTGAGTTTACTGCGTTTATTGAGTTTATTGCGTTTATTGATTTTATTGCGTTTATTGATTTTATTGCGTTTATTGAGTTTATTGCGTTTATTGAGTTTATTGCGTTTATTGGGTTTATTGCGTTTATTGAGTTTATTGCGTTTATTGAGTTTATTGCGTTTATTGAGTTTATTGCGTTTATTGAGTTTATTGCGTTTATTGAGTTTATTGCGTTTGTTGAGTTTATTGCGATTATTGAGTATTTGGGCGATGCTCCTAACCTTCGTGCAGTACTGCTTAGTACTCAGGCAATGCACTTAACCAGCCAGCAGTACTGCTTAGTTCTCAGGTGATGCTCTTAACCTGCCTGCAGTACTGCTCAGTACTATGATTATACTTTCAATTTGCCGGCAGTCTTGCTTAATATTAAGCCGATGCTCCTAACCTGCCTGCAGTATTGCTTAGTACTCAGGCGATGCCTTCAACTTGCCTGCAGTACTGCTTAGTTGTCAGGTGATGCTTCTAACCTGCCAGCAATACTGCCTTGCGATTATTGAGTTATTTGAATTTATTGCGTGTATTGAGTTTATTGCGTTTATTGAGTTTATTGCGTTTATAGATTTTATTGCGTTTATTCAGTTTATTGCATTTATTGAGTATTTGTGCCATGCTTCTAGCCTTCGTGCAGTACTACTTTGTACCCAGGCTATGCTCATAACCTGCTTGCAGTACTGCTTAGTACTCAGGCGATGCCTTCAACTTGCCTGCAGTACTGCTTTGCGTTTATTGAGTTTATTGCGTTTATGGAGTTTAATGCGTTTATTGAGTTTATTGCGTTTATTGAGTTTATAGCGTTTTTTGAGTTTACTGCGTTTATTGAGTTTATTGCGTTTATTGAGTATATTGCGTTTATTGAGTTTATTGCGTTTATTGAGTTTATTGCGTTTATTGGGTTTATTGCGTTTATTGAGTTTATTGCGTTTATTGAGTTTATTGCGTTTATTGAGTTTATTGCGTTTATTGAGTTTATTGCGTTTATTGAGTTTATTGCGTTTATTGAGTTTATTGCGTTTGTTGAGTTTATTGCGATTATTGAGTATTTGGGCGATGCTCCTAACCTTCGTGCAGTACTGCTTAGTACTCAGGCAATGCACTTAACCAGCCAGCAGTACTGCTTAGTTCTCTGGTGATGCTCTTGACCTGCCTGCAGTACTGCCCAGTACTATGATTATACTTTCAATTTGCCTGCAGTACTGCTCAGTACTATGATTATACTTTCAATTTGCCGGCAGTCTTGCTTAATACTAAGCCGATGCTCCTAACCTGCCTGCAGTACTGCTTAGTACTCAGGTGATGCTTTTAATCTGCTTGTAGTACTGCTTAGGGTCGTATAACGAATAAAAGTTATAGACACCGCCATGGTTATTTCCTTGTTAATTTGATCCGATTCTCAAAAAAATAACACAGTAATAACCACGGCGGTGTCTATAACTTTTATTCGTTATACGACCCTTAGTTCTCAGGCAAAGCTCTTAACCTGCCTGTAGTACTGCTTAGTTCTCAGGTGATGCACTTAACGTGCCTGCAGTACTGCTCAGTACTATGATTATACTTTCAATTTGCCGGCAGTCTTGCTTAATATTAAGCCGATGCTCCTAACCTGCCTGCAGTACTGCTTAGTACTCAGGCGATGCCTTCAACTTGCCTGCAGTACTGCAAAGTTCTCAGGTGATGCTTTTAACCTGCCAGCAGTACTGCTTTGCGTTTATTGAATTTATTGCGTTTATGGCGTTTACTGAGTTTAATGCGTTTATTGAGTTTATTGCGTTTATTGAGTTTATCGCGTTTATTGAGTTTATTGCGTTTATTGCGTTTATTGAGTTTATTGCGTTTATTGAGTTTATTGCGTTTATTGAGTTTATTGCGTTTATTGAGTTTATTGCGATTATTGAGTATTTGGGCGATGCTCGTAACCTTGGTGCAGTACTGCTTAGTACTCAGGCGATGCTCTTAACCAGCCAGCGGTACTGCTTAGTACTCAGGCGATGCTTTTAACCTGCCTGCAGTACTGCTTAGTTCTCAGGTGATGATCTTAACCTGCCTGCAGTACTGCTCAGTACTATGATTATACTTTCAATTTGCCTGCAGTACTGCTTATTATTAAGCCGATGCTCCTAACCTGCCTGCAGTACTGTTTAGTTGTCAGGTGATGCTCCTAACCCGCCTGCAGTACTGCTTAGTTCTCAGGTGATGCTCTTAACCTGCCTGCAGTACTGCTTAGTTGTCAGGTGATGCTCCTAACCTGCCTCCAGTACTGCTTAATATTAAGCCGATGCTCCTAACCTGCCTGCAGTACTGCTTAGTACTCAGGTGATGCTTTTAATCTGCTTGTAGTACTGCTTAGGGTCGTATAACGAATAAAAGTTATAGACACCGCCATGGTTATTTCCTTGTTAATTTGATCCGATTCTCAAATAATAACACAGTAATAACCACGGCGGTGTCTATAACTTTTATTCGTTATACGACCCTTAGTTCTCAGGCAAAGCTCTTAACCTGCCTCTAGTACTGCTTAGTTCTCAGGTGATGCACTTAACGTGCCTGCAGTACTGCTCAGTACTATGATTATACTTTCAATTTGCCGGCAGTCTTGCTTAATATTAAGCCGATGCTCCTAACCTGCCTGCAGTATTGCTTAGTACTCAGGCGATGCCTTCAACTCTCCTGCACTACTGCATAGTTCTCAGGTGATGCTTTTAACCTGCCTACAGTACTGCTGTGTACTCATGCGATGCTTTTAACCTGCCAGCAGTACTGCTTTGCGTTTATTAAATTTATTGCGTTTATGGCGTTTATTGAGTTTAATGCGTTTATTGAGTTTATTGCGTTTATTGAGTTTATAGCGTTTTTTGAGTTTACTGCGTTTATTGAGTTTATTGCGTTTATTGATTTTATTGCGTTTATTGAGTTTATTGCGTTTATTGAGTTTATTGCGTTTATTGGGTTTATTGCGTTTATTGAGTTTATTGCGTTTATTGAGTTTATTGCGTTTATTGAGTTTATTGCGTTTATTGAGTTTATTGCGTTTATTGAGTTTATTGCGTTTGTTGAGTTTATTGCGATTATTGAGTATTTGGGCGATGCTCCTAACCTTCGTGCAGTACTGCTTAGTACTCAGGCAATGCACTTAACCAGCCAGCAGTACTGCTTAGTTCTCAGGTGATGCTCTTAACCTGCCTGCAGTACTGCTCAGTACTATGATTATACTTTCAATTTGCCGGCAGTCTTGCTTAATATTAAGCCGATGCTCCTAACCTGCCTGCAGTATTGCTTAGTACTCAGGCGATGCCTTCAACTTGCCTGCAGTACTGCTTAGTTGTCAGGTGATGCTTCTAACCTGCCAGCAATACTGCCTTGCGATTATTGAGTTATTTGAATTTATTGCGTGTATTGAGTTTATTGCGTTTATTGAGTTTATTGCGTTTATAGATTTTATTGCGTTTATTCAGTTTATTGCATTTATTGAGTATTTGTGCCGTGCTTCTAGCCTTCGTGCAGTACTACTTTGTACCCAGGCTATGCTCATAACCTGCTTGCAGTACTGCTTAGTACTCAGGCGATGCCTTCAACTTGCCTGCAGTACTGCTTTGCGTTTATTGAGTTTATTGCGTTTATGGAGTTTAATGCGTTTATTGAGTTTATTGCGTTTATTGAGTTTATAGCGTTTTTTGAGTTTACTGCGTTTATTGAGTTTATTGCGTTTATTGAGTATATTGCGTTTATTGAGTTTATTGCGTTTATTGAGTTTATTGCGTTTATTGGGTTTATTGCGTTTATTGAGTTTATTGCGTTTATTGAGTTTATTGCGTTTATTGAGTTTATTGCGTTTATTGAGTTTATTGCGTTTATTGAGTTTATTGCGTTTATTGAGTTTATTGCGTTTGTTGAGTTTATTGCGATTATTGAGTATTTGGGCGATGCTCCTAACCTTCGTGCAGTACTGCTTAGTACTCAGGCAATGCACTTAACCAGCCAGCAGTACTGCTTAGTTCTCTGGTGATGCTCTTGACCTGCCTGCAGTACTGCCCAGTACTATGATTATACTTTCAATTTGCCTGCAGTACTGCTCAGTACTATGATTATACTTTCAATTTGCCGGCAGTCTTGCTTAATACTAAGCCGATGCTCCTAACCTGCCTGCAGTACTGCTTAGTACTCAGGTGATGCTTTTAATCTGCTTGTAGTACTGCTTAGGGTCGTATAACGAATAAAAGTTATAGACACCGCCATGGTTATTTCCTTGTTAATTTGATCCGATTCTCAAAAAAATAACACAGTAATAACCACGGCGGTGTCTATAACTTTTATTCGTTATACGACCCTTAGTTCTCAGGCAAAGCTCTTAACCTGCCTGTAGTACTGCTTAGTTCTCAGGTGATGCACTTAACGTGCCTGCAGTACTGCTCAGTACTATGATTATACTTTCAATTTGCCGGCAGTCTTGCTTAATATTAAGCCGATGCTCCTAACCTGCCTGCAGTACTGCTTAGTACTCAGGTGATGCTTTTAATCTGCTTGTAGTACTGCTTAGGGTCGTATAACGAATAAAAGTTATAGACACGGCCATGGTTATTTCCTTGTTAATTTGATCCGATTCTCAAAAAAATAACACAGTAATAACCACGGCGGTGTCTATAACTTTTATTCGTTATACGACCCTTAGTTCTCAGGCAAAGCTCTTAACCTGCCTGTAGTACTGCTTAGTTCTCAGGTGATGCACTTAACGTGCCTGCAGTACTGCTCAGTACTATGATTATACTTTCAATTTGCCGGCAGTCTTGCTTAATATTAAGCCGATGCTCCTAACCTGCCTGCAGTATTGCTTAGTACTCAGGCGATGCCTTCAACTCTCCTGCACTACTGCATAGTTCTCAGGTGATGCTTTTAACCTGCCTACAGTACTGCTGTGTACTCATGCGATGCTTTTAACCTGCCAGCAGTACTGCTTTGCGTTTATTAAATTTATTGCGTTTATGGCGTTTATTGAGTTTAATGCGTTTATTGAGTTTATTGCATTTATTGAGTATTTGTGCCATTCTTCTAACCTTCGTGCAGTACTACTATGTACCCAGGCTATGCTCATAACCGGCTTGCAGTACTGCTTAGTACTCAGGCGATGCCTTCAACTTGCCTGCAGTACTGCAAAGTTCTCAGGTGATGCTTTTAACCTGCCAGCAGTACTGCTTTGCGTTTATTGACTTTATTGCGTTTATGGCGTTTACTGAGTTTAATGCGTTTATTGAGTTTATTGCGTTTATTGGGTTTATCGCGTTTATTGAGTTTATTGAGTTTATTGCGTTTATTGCGTTTATTGAGTTTATTGCGTTTATTGAGTTTATTGCGTTTATTGAGTTTATTGCGTTTATTGAGTTTATTGCGATTATTGAGTGTTTGGGCGATGCTCGTAACCTTGGTGCAGTACTGCTTAGTACTCAGGCGATGCTCTTAACCAGCCAGCGGTACTGCTTAGTACTCAGGCGATGCTTTTAACCTGCCTGCAGTACTGCTTAGTTCTCAGGTGATGATCTTAACCTGCCTGCAGTACTGCTCAGTACTATGATTATACTTTCAATTTGCCTGCAGTACTGCTTATTATTAAGCCGATGCTCCTAACCTGCCTGCAGTACTGTTTAGTTGTCAGGTGATGCTCCTAACCCGCCTGCAGTACTGCTTAGTTCTCAGGTGATGCTCTTAACCTGCCTGCAGTACTGCTTAGTTGTCAGGTGATGCTCCTAACCTGCCTCCAGTACTGCTTATTATTAAGCCGATGCTCCTAACCTGCCTGCAGTACTGCTTAGTACTCAGGAGATGCTTTTAATCTGCTTGTAGTACTGCTTAGGGTCGTATAACGAATAAAAGTTATAGACACCGCCATGGTTATTTCCTTGTTAATTTGATCCGATTCTCAAATAATAACACAGTAATAACCACGGCGGTGTCTATAACTTTTATTCGTTATACGACCCTTAGTTCTCAGGCAAAGCTCTTAACCTGCCTCTAGTACTGCTTAGTTCTCAGGTGATGCACTTAACGTGCCTGCAGTACTGCTCAGTACTATGATTATACTTTCAATTTGCCGGCAGTCTTGCTTAATATTAAGCCGATGCTCCTAACCTGCCTGCAGTATTGCTTAGTACTCAGGCGATGCCTTCAACTCTCCTGCACTACTGCATAGTTCTCAGGTGATGCTTTTAACCTGCCTACAGTACTGCTGTGTACTCATGCGATGCTTTTAACCTGCCAGCAGTACTGCTTTGCGTTTATTAAATTTATTGCGTTTATGGCGTTTATTGAGTTTAATGCGTTTATTGAGTTTATTGCATTTATTGAGTATTTGTGCCATTCTTCTAACCTTCGTGCAGTACTACTATGTACCCAGGCTATGCTCATAACCTGCTTGCAGTACTGCTTAGTACTCAGGCGATGCCTTCAACTTGCCTGCAGTACTGCAAAGTTCTCAGGTGATGCTTTTAACCTGCCAGCAGTACTGCTTTGCGTTTATTGAATTTATTGCGTTTATGGCGTTTATTGAGTTTAATGCGTTTATTGAGTTTAATGCGTTTATTGAGTTTATAGGGTTTTTTGAGTTTACTGCGTTTATTGAGTTTATTGCGTTTATTGAGTTTATTGCGTTTTTTGAGTTTATTGAGTTTATTGCGTTTATTGCGTTTATTGAGTTTATTGCGTTTATTGAGTTTATTGCGTTTATTGAGTTTATTGCGTTTATTGAGTTTATAGCGTTTATTGAGTTTATTGCGATTATTGAGTATTTGGGCGATGCTCGTAACCTTGGTGCAGTACTGCTTAGTACTCAGGCGATGCTCTTAACCAGCCAGCGGTACTGCTTAGTACTCAGGCGATGCTTTTATCCTGCCTGCAGTACTGCTTAGTTCTCAGGTGATGATCTTAACCTGCCTGCAGTACTGCTCAGTACTATGATTATACTTTCAATTTGCCTGCAGTACTGCTTATTATTAAGCCGATGCTCCTAACTTGCCTGCAGTACTGCTTAGTACTCAGGCGATGCCTTCAACTTGCCTGCAGTACTGCTCAGTACTATGATTACACTTTCAATTTGCCTGCAGTACTGCTTATTATTAAGCCGATGCTCCTAACCTGCCTGCAGTACTGTTTAGTTGTCAGGTGATGCTCCTAACCCGCCTGCAATACTGCTTAGTTCTCAGGTGATGCTCTTAACCTGCCTGCAGTACTGCTTAGTTGTCAGGCGATGCTCCTAACCTGCCTCCAGTACTGCTTATTATTAAGCCGATGCTCCTAACCTGCCTGCAGTACTGCTTAGTACTCAGGTGATGCTTTTAACCTGCCTACAGTACTGCTGTGTACTCATGCGATGCTTTTAACCTGCCAGCAGTACTGCTTTGCGTTTATTGAATTTATTGCGTTTATGGCGTTTATTGAGTTTAATGCGTTTATTGAGTTTATTGCGTTTATTGAGTTTATTGCGTTTATTGAGTTTATTGCGTTTATTGAGTTTATAGCGTTTTTTTAGTTTACTGCGTTTATTGAGTTTATTGCGTTTATTGAGTTTATTGCGTTTGTTGAGTTTATTGCGATTATTAGCTCGCTGCTTCAGCAGAGGAGCTTATTAAGATGTAGTGTGTCTGTCTGTCTGTGGCTGGCATAAATAATCTCGTATCAAACGCAAGAATGAGCGTCGTGTTGGTTTCAAAATTTGAATTTTACCCGGCGATCAATGTAAAATTGGCATAAACATTCCAATCTTCAAAAATGGATCAAATAATCGCGCGATCAAGTTCAAATGCAAAAATGCACTTGATACTTGACCCTTCCTCAATTTGATCTGTCTCTTACCAGCAGCTGTGTCAAAATCAAAACCTTTCATACCATCATTTTGTACCCTTTGTTTAAGTTGGTTTAAAAACTAATTGTTAATTAGTTAGCTTATATACTCAAAATGAGTAGTTCCAGCTTGTTTAGGCTTCCAGGAAGCAACAAGCCGAAGGCAAAGCAGAAGAAGGACAAGCGTTCCGCAGGACAGAGATGGACAAGTGAAGAGAAGGCTGTGCTTTTCGAGCTAATAGAAGCCCGGAAGTCAATTGTGGAATCAAAGGAGTCGACGTATGGCATCATAACTAAAAAAGTTGATGCGTGGCAGAGTATCTGTGATGAATTCGGGAGTTCACCTGGGTGTACTCCAAGAACTGTGGAACAATTAAAAAACTGGTGGAAGAACGCAAAGTCGCGGGCAAAACAGGAGGTAGTGAATGATTATAAATAATAATTTATGTTCACGCATTAACAAGTATAATCTTGCTTATAATTTTTATATTGCAGCGAACTCAGCAAAGAAAATCAAGAAAGAAGACCGGAGGAGGCCCTTCATCTCAGCCAGACGACTTGAGCTATGATGCGCAGCGAGTATCATCCATTGTCCCAGAACAGATGGAACCACTCAAAAATCCTTATGACTGCGATGGCGATGGAGAAAATGAAGTGGATTTAAATAACTCGGAATTGCTGTCACCAACAAGTTCACCCCCACCGGCTCACTCAACTCCGATCGCTAATGCCAATCATCGACCTAGTGCTAGACCAACCGATGACCAGCCGGAGAATTCCAGCGCTCCTGATGGACCGCCACCAAAACGGAGTAGGCATGCAAGCAAGGCACAGCTTACTGAAGCAAGAGAGGTTCTGCTGCAAATGGAGACTGAGGAGCATGATATTCGTGTAACCACTTTGAAATGCGAACAAGAGATAGCAAGGGCTAAACTGGAACGAGAGCAACAAGAAAAGGAAGTGATGGTTCAAGAGCACCAGTTACGAATGGAATTACTTCGAGCTCAAATCAAAGCTACTACGCAGAGTCAAGTTCCCACCTCTACCTTCACGTCTACATCTTGGCCATACACCCAAACCGGTTCACAAAGTTTCCACACTTGTTAATTATGTAGCACCTGAGTACTTGTTAAATATATACTACTACCTACTGTCATAGTGTTTTAAGGTTTGATTATTCAGTACAACAAACATTATCATCCAACCCAAATTAATTCAACTGTTCTTTTATATTTGTATGTTTATTAAAATAAAGTTCACTGTTTTCGCAAAGATCTGTAGAAGATATAGTACTTAACACTAGATTAACACGATATAATATTAATGCTTTTAAAAATTAGCTACTAAAGTGGTTGCGAATGATTTCTTCCCTCTTTGCTCTTCCGGTTAGTGTTGATTCACCCTGGCATTGATCACTTTCAGCTCCATCTGGAGTCGGACTGTCTTCGTCATCGTCCATGACATCGCATCGTCGACTAATAAAGATTAGTTTTACACTAGGTTAATTACTTTAAAATGACTAAACTGATTATGCGACATGGAAAACATAAATAAATACCGTGCAATATTGTTCAGTACTCCACAAGCTACAATTACCATAAGAAATGTAGGTAGCTTCAATCGGCAGTAGCTCAAAATTGGAAACCGTTTCTTCCAGCATCCGATTGCCCTTTCCACGCAATTCCGCGTCTTTAATTGAGCTTTGTTGTATCTAAATTATGTACAATAATTGAGCTAAACATTACCATTCGGTACTTACGTAAGTAGTGAAGTAGTCACAAACAAGTATATTATACGTTCGCATTACCTCCTTTGAGGTCGAGTTGCTGGATTAGGATACGGTGTCATTAGATATGGCAAGCAAGAATACCCAGCGTCCCCCAAAAGTATACCAGGAATATCTCCATCATTTAACTTCGTCGATATATCCGAATTTTCAAAAATACGCATATCGTGTGCTGAACCATACCAGCGTGCGACCAAATTAATTATGTTTAACTGATGGTCACAAACGATTTGCACATTGACGGAGAAAAATTGCTTTCTGTTACGAAACAACTCGGCATTCTTCCCCCCTGGACTTTTCATACCACACTGAGTTCCATCGATGCAACCCACGACACCTGATTATTTTAGCAATCGTGATTAGCATAACTCTTTAGATTAGTGTAAAACGCACCATTGTCAATTTACCTGGAAATCCACCAATTTCCATAAATCCCATCCGATTTTCCCTTGCTTCTTCAACTGTTGGCCACCTGATAAACCGACTTCGCAATTTGCATACGGCTTTTGCAACCCGCTTGACCAAGTGCGATATTGTTGGTTGTGTGATGCCATCCAAGTCAGCAAGCACAAGCTGGAACGAATTTGTAGCAAAATACCGTTGTGCAATCAAAAATTGGATAATTGGGGGAATGTGAGTCCCTCGACGAACTGGGCATGACAAGTCATTTCCAACTAGGCTAACGACAAAGACGGCAGTATCCTTAAGCAAGTGATATCTTTCACGAAACTGCGCCCCATCATATTTTTCCAAAGGATTTGATAAGTCCAAAAGACGTTTTTTAGGCAATTGGGTGAAGAGTTGGATTCGTCTGAGCTTTTCCTCCATCTTCCGAAGCCGTACAGACACTCTGGAGCTTGCCATGTTTCCCAAACGGCTTGCGACGCACTGTTGATCTGTCTCCAAACCTACTCCTGAGGTGGTTTGGAAAATAACACAGCAATGATCGCTGTGTCAAAATCATTTTTTTTGCGACAAGATTGTTTATGCCAATAAAATCGCCCGGTCAAGATCAAACTGAACCATGGCGACAGATCAAGATCAATTTTTAAAACGGCATAATTTATACGAATTATCCTGAGATAATATTGAGCGAGAGATTATACGGGATTATTTATGCCAGCCTGTGTGTCCGTCTGTCTGTGTGTCCGTCTACTTTATTTTTGGGGCTCTATACTAGCATATTTGGGCTCTAAACCAGCATATAAGGGCTCTAAACCAGCATCAATGGGCTCTAAACCAGCATAAATGGGCTCTAAACCAGCATAAATGGGCTCTAAACCAGCACAAATGGGCTCTGAACCAGCATAAATGGGCTCTAAACCAGCATAAATGGGCTCTAAGGAAGGGTAGGTTGGCTCTAATCCAGCTAAAATTGGCCCTTAAGCAGCTCATAAGCCCAACTTGGTCTAATTGGTCCATTATTATCTTTTTTAGAGATGTTTTACCTATTGCAGATGGGCTAAATGGGCTTAAAACAAAGCTAAATTGCTCTGGACCTTTCTTCTTAAAATTTAAGTTGTTGTATTATATGTGCTAGATTTTTATGTTTTTAGCAGCGAGCATTTTTATGGTTTCCCATTGACTGGTTGAGTATTTGGGCGATGCTCCTAACCTTCGTGCAGTACTGCTTAGTACTCAGGCGATGCACTTAACCAGCCAGCAGTACTGCTCAGTACTATGATTATACTTTCAATTTGCCTGCAGTACTGCTTATTATTAAGCCGATGCTCCTAACCTGCCTGCAGTACTGTTTAGTTGTCAGGTGATGCTCCTAACCCGCCTGCAGTACTGCTTAGTTCTCAGGTGATGCTCTTAACCTGCCTGCAGTACTGCTTAGTTGTCAGGTGATGCTCCTAACCTGCCTCCAGTACTGCTTATTATTAAGCCGATGCTCCTAACCTGCCTGCAGTACTGCTTAGTACTCAAGTGATGCTTTTAATCTGCTTGTAGTACTGCTTAGGGTCGTATAACGAATAAAAGTTATAGACACCGCCATGGTTATTTCCTTGTTAATTTGATCCGATTCTCAAATAATAACACAGTAATAACCACGGCGGTGTCTATAACTTTTATTCGTTATACGACCCTTAGTTCTCAGGCAAAGCTCTTAACCTGCCTCTAGTACTGCTTAGTTCTCAGGTGATGCACTTAACGTGCCTGCAGTACTGCTCAGTACTATGATTATACTTTCAATTTGCCGGCAGTCTTGCTTAATATTAAGCCGATGCTCCTAACCTGCCTGCAGTATTGCTTAGTACTCAGGCGATGCCTTCAACTCTCCTGCACTACTGCATAGTTCTCAGGTGATGCTTTTAACCTGCCTACAGTACTGCTGTGTACTCATGCGATGCTTTTAACCTGCCAGCAGTACTGCTTTGCGTTTATTAAATTTATTGCGTTTATGGCGTTTATTGAGTTTAATGCGTTTATTGAGTTTATTGCGTTTATTGAGTTTATAGCGTTTTTTGAGTTTACTGCGTTTGTTGAGTTTATTGCGTTTATTGATTTTATTGCGTTTATTGAGTTTATTGCGTTTATTGAGTTTATTGCGTTTATTGGGTTTATTGCGTTTATTGAGTTTATTGCGTTTATTGAGTTTATTGCGTTTATTGAGTTTATTGCGTTTATTGAGTTTATTGCGTTTATTGAGTTTATTGCGTTTATTGAGTTTATTGCGTTTGTTGAGTTTATTGCGATTATTGAGTATTTGGGCGATGCTCCTAACCTTCGTGCAGTACTGCTTAGTACTCAGGCAATGCACTTAACCAGCCAGCAGTACTGCTTAGTTCTCAGGTGATGCTCTTAACCTGCCTGCAGTACTGCTCAGTACTATGATTATACTTTCAATTTGCCGGCAGTCTTGCTTAATATTAAGCCGATGCTCCTAACCTGCCTGCAGTATTGCTTAATACTCAGGCGATGCCTTCAACTTGCCTGCAGTACTGCTTAGTTGTCAGGTGATGCTTCTAACCTGCCAGCAATACTGCCTTGCGTTTATTGAATTTATTGCGTTTATTGAGTTTATTGAGTTTATTGAGTTTATTGCGTTTATTGAGTTTATTGCGTTTATTGAGTTTATTGCGATTATTGAGTATTTGGGCGATGCTCCTAACCTTCATGCAGTACTGCTTAGTACTCAGGCGATGCTCTTAACCAGCCAGCGGTACTGCTTAGTACTCATGCGATGCTTTTAACCTGCCAGCAGTACTGCTTTGCGTTTATTGAATTTATTGCGTTTATTGCGTTTATTGAGTTTATTGCGATTATTGAGTATTTGGGCGATGCTCCTAACCTTCATGCAGTACTGCTTAGTACTCAGGCGATGCTCTTAACCAGCCAGCGGTACTGCTTAGTACTCATGCGATGCTTTTAACCTGCCAGCACTACTGCTTTGCGTTTATTGAATTTATTGCGTTTATGGCGTTTATTGAGTTTAATGCGTTTATTGAGTTTATTGCGTTTATTGAGTTTATAGCGTTTTTTGAGTTTACTGCGTTTATTGAGTTTATTGCGTTTATTGAGTTTATAGCGTTTTTTGAGTTTACTGCGTTTGTTGAGTTTATTGCGATTATTGAGTATTTGGGCGATGCTCCTAACCTTCGTGCAGTACTGCTTAGTACTCAGGCGATGCACTTAACCAGCCAGCAGTACTGCTTAGTTCTCAGGTGATGCTTCTAACCTGCCAGCAATACTGCCTTGCGATTATTGAGTTATTTGAGTTTATTGCGTGTATTGAGTTTATTGCGTTTATTGAGTTTATTGTGTTTATAGATTTTATTGCGTTTATTCAGTTTATCGCGTTTATTGAGTTACTTGCGGTAATTGAGTTTATTGCACTTATTGAGTATTTGTGCCATGCTTCTAACCTTCGTGCAGTACTACTATGTACCCAGGCTATGCTCATAACCTGCTTGCAGTACTGCTTAGTACTCAGGCGATGCCTTCAACTTGCCTGCAGTACTGCTTTGCGTTAATTGAATTTAGTGCGTTTATGGCGTTTATTGAGTTTAATGCGTTAATTGAGTTTACTGCGTTTATTGAGTTTATAGCGTTTTTTGAGTTTATTGCGTTTATTGAGTTTATTGAGTTTATTGAGTTTATTGCGTTTATTGAGTTTATTGAGTTTATTGCGGTAATTGAGTTTATTGCGTTTATTGAGTTTATTGCGTTTATTGAGTTTATTGCGTTTATTGAGTTTATTGCGTTAATTGAGTTTATTGCGTTTGTTGAGTTTATTGCGATTATTGAGTATTTGGGCGATGCTCCTAACCTGCCAGCTGTACTGTTAAGTACTCAGGCGTTGCTCCTAACCTGCCTGCAGTACTGCATAGTTTTCAGGTGATGCTCTTAACCTGCCAGCAGTACTGCTCAGTACTATGATTATACTTTCAATTTGCCTGCAGTACTGCTTATTATTAAGCCGATGCTCCTAACCTGCCTGCAGTACTGCTTAGTACTCAGGTGATGCTTATAATCTGCCTGCAGTACTGCTTAGTTCTCAGGCAATGCTGTTAACCTGCCTGCAGTACTGCTGATTATTAAGCCGATGCTCCTAACCTGCCTGCAGTACTGCTTAGTACTCAGGTGATGCTTATAATCTGCCTGCAGTACTGCTTAGTTCTCAGGCAATGCTCTTAACCTGCCTGCAGTACTGCTTAGTTGTCAGGTGATGCTCCTAACCTGCCTGCAGTACTGCTTAGTACTCAGGCGATGCTCCTAACCTGCCTGCAGTACTGCTTAGTTCTCAGGTGATGCTCTTAACCTGCCTGCAGTACTGCTCAGTACTATGATTATACTTTCAATTTGCCTGCAGTACTGCTTATTTTTAAGCCGATGCTCTTAACCTACCAGCAGTACTGCTTTGCGTTTATTAAATTTATTGCGTTTATGGCGTTTATTGAGTTTAATGCGTTTATTGAGTTTATTGCGTTTATTGAGTTTATAGCGTTTTTTGAGTTTACTGCGTTTATTGAGTTTATTGCGTTTATTGAGTTTATTGCGTTTATTGAGTTTATTGCGTTTATTGGGTTTATTGCGTTTATTGAGTTTATTGCGTTTATTGAGTTTATTGCGTTTATTGAGTTTATTGCGTTTATTGAGTTTATTGCGTTTATTGAGTTTATTGCGATTATTGAGTATTTGGGCGATGCTCCTAACCTTCATGCAGTACTGTTTAGTACTCAGGCGATGCTTTTAACCAGCCAGCGGTACTGCTTAGTACTCGTGCGATGCTTTTAACCTGCCAGCAGTACTGCTTTGCGTTTATTGAATTTATTGCGTTTATGGCGTTTATTGAGTTTAATGCGTTTATTAAGTTTATTGCGTTTATTGAGTTTATAGCGTTTTTTGAGTTTACTGCGTTTATTGAGTTTATTGCGTTTATTGAGTTTATAGCGTTTTTTGAGTTTACTGCGTTTGTTGAGTTTATTGCGATTATTGAGTATTTGGGCGATGCTCCTAACCTTCGTGCAGTACTGCTTAGTACTCAGGCGATGCACTTAACCAGCCAGCAGTACTGCTTAGTTCTCAGGTGATGCTTCTAACCTGCCAGCAATACTGCCTTGCGATTATTGAGTTATTTGAGTTTATTGCGTGTATTGAGTTTATTGCGTTTATTGAGTTTATTGCGTTTATAGATTTTATTGCGTTTATTCAGTTTATCGCGTTTATTGAGTTACTTGCGGTAATTGAGTTTATTGCACTTATTGAGTATTTGTGCCATGCTTCTAACCTTCGTGCAGTACTACTATGTACCCAGGCTATGTATGTATGTATGTAAATTGGGAAGGAATCCCCTCTATATAGAGAGGACCCAGCCGCGTATCCAACATTCTGGATTTTGCAGGCTCTCCCATTACGTTTTACACAGTGCTGCTTTTTACGAGGAATATTATGGAAATTGCAAGTATGTAAATCAACAACATGCTCAATCCCAGTAGAACGTTCAGGGCCGAACCACCGAGAGAGCGAAGTCACATCTACTACTACAAGAATAAGCCTCGAATAAGCGAAAAGCAACACAGACTTACTTTACCAGCGAGGATCGACCTCCTGGTGAGGTAGATGCAGAGTGCATGTTTAGCAAACTGCGCCACCCCGCCGCTGGCTCATGTACCCAGGCTATGCTCATAACCTGCTTGCAGTACTGCTTAGTACTCAGGCGATGCCTTCAACTTGCCTGCAGTACTGCTTTGCGTTAATTGAATTTAGTGCGTTTATGGCGTTTATTGAGTTTAATGCGTTAATTGAGTTTACTGCGTTTATTGAGTTTATAGCGTTTTTTGAGTTTATTGCGTTTATTGAGTTTATTGAGTTTATTGCGTTTATTGAGTTTATTGAGTTTATTGCGTTAATTGAGTTTATTGCGTTTATTGAGTTTATTGCGTTTATTGAGTTTATTGCGTTTATTGAGTTTATTGCGTTAATTGAGTTTATTGCGTTTGTTGAGTTTATTGCGATTATTGAGTATTTGGGCGATGCTCCTAACCTGCCAGCTGTACTGTTAAGTACTCAGGCGTTGCTCCTAACCTGCCTGCAGTACTGCATAGTTTTCAGGTGATGCTCTTAACCTGCCAGCAGTACTGCTCAGTACTATGATTATACTTTCAATTTGCCTGCAGTACTGCTTATTATTAAGCCGATGCTCCTAACCTGCCTGCAGTACTGCTTATTATTAAGCCGATGCTCCTAACCTGCCTGCAGTACTGCTTAGTACTCAGGTGATGCTTACAATCTGCCTGCAGTACTGCTTAGTTCTCAGGCAATGCTGTTAACCTGCCTGCAGTACTGCTTATTATTAAGCCGATGCTCCTAACCTGCCTGCAGTACTGCTTAGTACTCAGGTGATGCTTATAATCTGCCTGCAGAACTGCTTAGTTCTCAGGCAATGCTCTTAACCTGCCTGCAGTACTGCTTAGTTGTCAGGTGATGCTCCTAACCTGCCTCCAGTACTGCTTAGTACTCAGGCGATGCTCCTAACCTGCCTGCAGTACTGCTTAGTTCTCAGGTGATGCTCTTAACCTGCCTGCAGTACTGCTCAGTACTATGATTATACTTTCAATTTGCCTGCAGTACTGCTTATTTTTAAGCCGATGCTCTTAACCTACCAGCAATACTGCTTTGCGTTTATTAAATTTATTGCGTTTATGGCGTTTATTGAGTTTAATGCGTTTATTGAGTTTATTGCGTTTATTGAGTTTATAGCGTTTTTTGAGTTTACTGCGTTTATTGAGTTTATTGCGTTTATTGAGTTTATTGCGTTTATTGGGTTTATTGCGTTTATTGAGTTTATTGCGTTTATTGAGTTTATTGCGTTTATTGAGTTTATTGCGTTTATTGAGTTTATTGCGTTTATTGAGTTTATTGAGTTTATTGAACTTATTGCGTTTGTTGAGTTTATTGCGATTATTGAATATTTGGGCGATGCTCCTAACCTTCGTGCAGTACTGCTTAGTACTCAGGCAATGCACTTAACCAGCCAACAGTACTGCTTAGTTCTCAGGTGATGCTCTTAACCTGCCTGCAGTACTGCTTAGTTCTCAGGTGATGATCTTAACCTGCCTGCAGTACTGCTCAGTACTATGATTATACTTTCAATTTGCCTGCAGTACTGCTTATTATTAAGCCGATGCTCCTAACTTGCCTGCAGTACTGCTTAGTACTCAGGCGATGCCTTCAACTTGCCTGCAGTACTGCTCAGTACTATGATTACACTTTCAATTTGCCTGCAGTACTGCTTATTATTAAGCCGATGCTCCTAACCTGCCTGCAGTACTGTTTAGTTGTCAGGTGATGCTCCTAACCCGCCTGCAATACTGCTTAGTTCTCAGGTGATGCTCTTAACCTGCCTGCAGTACTGCTTAGTTGTCAGGTGATGCTCCTAACCTGCCTCCAGTACTGCTTATTATTAAGCCGATGCTCCTAACCTGCCTGCAGTACTGCTTAGTACTCAGGTGATGCTTTTAATCTGCTTGTAGTACTGCTTAGGGTCGTATAACGAATAAAAGTTATAGACACCGCCATGGTTATTTCCTTGTTAATTTGATCCGATTCTCAAAAAAATAACACAGTAATAACCACGGCGGTGTCTATAACTTTTATTCGTTATACGACCCTTAGTTCTCAGGCAAGCTCTTAACCTGCCTGTAGTACTGCTTAGTTCTCAGGTGATGCACCTAACGTGCCTGCAGTATTGCTCAGTAATATGATTATACTTTCAATTTGCCGGCAGTCTTGCTTAATATTAAGCCGAAGCTCCTAACCTGCCTGCAGTACTGCTTAGTACTCAGGTGATGCTTTTAATCTGCTTGTAGTACTGCTTAGGGTCGTATAACGAATAAAAGTTATAGACACCGCCATGGTTATTTCCTTGTTAATTTGATCCGATTCTCAAAAAAATAACACAGTAATAACCACGGCGGTGTCTATAACTTTTATTCGTTATACGACCCTTAGTTCTCAGGCAAAGCTCTTAACCTGCCTGTAGTACTGCTTAGTTCTCAGGTGATGCACTTAACGTGCCTGCAGTACTGCTCAGTACTATGATTATACTTTCAATTTGCCGGCAGTCTTGCTTAATATTAAGCCGATGCTCCTAACCTGCCTGCAGTACTGCTTAGTACTCAGGTGATGCTTTTAATCTGCTTGTAGTACTGCTTAGGGTCGTATAACGAATAAAAGTTATAGACACCGCCATGGTTATTTCCTTGTTAATTTGATCCGATTCTCAAAAAAATAACACAGTAATAACCACGGCGGTGTCTATAACTTTTATTCGTTATACGACCCTTAGTTCTCAGGCAAAGCACTTAACCTGCCTGTAGTACTGCTTAGTTCTCAGGTGATGCACTTAACGTGCCTGCAGTACTGCTCAGTACTATGATTATACTTTCAATTTGCCGGCACTCTTGCTTAATATTAAGCCGATGCTCCTAACCTGCCTGCAGTATTGCTTAGTACTCAGGCGATGCCTTCAACTCTCCTGCACTACTGCATAGTTCTCAGGTGATGCTTTTAACCTGCCTACAGTACTGCTGTGTACTCAGGTGATGCTTTTAACCTGCCTAAAGTACTGCTGTGTACTCATGCGATGCTTTTAACCTGCCAGCAGTACTGCTTTGCGTTTATTAAATTTATTGCGTTTATGGCGTTTATTGAGTTTAATGCGTTTATTGAGTTTATTGCATTTATTGAGTATTTGTGCCATGCTTCTAACCTTCGTGCAGTACTACTATGTACCCAGGCTATGCTCATAACCTGCTTGCAGTACTGCTTAGTACTCAGGCGATGCCTTCAACTTGCCTGTAGTACTGCAAAGTTCTCAGGTGATGCTTGTAACCTGCCAGCAGTACTGCTTTGCGTTTATTGAGTTTATTGCGTTTATGGTGTTTATTGAGTTTAATGCGTTTATTGAGTTTATAGGGTTTTTTGAGTTTACTGCGTTTATTGAGTTTATTGCGTTTATTGAGTTTATTGCGTTTATTGAGTTTATTGCGTTTATTGAGTTTATTGCGTTTATTGAGTTTATTGCGTTTATTGCGTTTATTGAGTTTATTGAGTTTATTGCGTTTATTGAGTTTATTGCGTTTATTGAGTTTATTGCGTTTATTGAGTTTATTGCGTTTATTGAGTTTATTGCGTTTATTGAGTTTATTGCGTTTATTGAGTTTATTGCGATTATTGAGTATTTGGGCGATGCTCGTAACCTTGGTGCAGTACTGCTTAGTACTCAGGCGATGCTCTTAACCAGCCAGCGGTACTGCTTAGTACTCAGGCGATGCTTTTAACCTGCCTGCAGTACTGCTTAGTTCTCAGGTGATGATCTTAACCTGCCTGCAGTACTGCTCAGTACTATGATTATACTTTCAATTTGCCTGCAGTACTGCTTATTATTAAGCCGATGCTCCTAACTTGGCTGCAGTACTGCTTAGTACTCAGGCGATGCCTTCAACTTGCCTGCAGTACTGCTCAGTACTATGATTACACTTTCAATTTGCCTGCAGTATTGCGTTTACTGAGTTTATTGCGTTTATTGAGTTTATTGCGTTTATTGAGTTTATTGCGTTTATTGAGTTTATTGCGTTTATTGAGTTTATTGCGTTTATTTAGTTTATTGCGATTACTGAGTATTTGGGCGATGCTCCTAACCTTCGTGCAGTACTGCTTAGTACTCAGGCGATGCTCTTAACCAGCCAGCAGTACTGCTTAGTTCTCAGGTGATGCTCTTAACCTGCCTGCAGTACTGCTCAGTACTATGATTATACTTTCAATTTGCAGGCAGTCTTGCTTATTATTAAGCCGATGCTCCTAACCTGCCAGCAGTACAGCTTAGTACTCAAGTGATGCACTTAACCTGCCTGCAGTACTGCTCAGTACTATGATTATACTTTCAATTTGCAGGCAGTCTTGCTTATTATTAAGCCGATGCTCCTAACCTGCCAGCAGTACAGCTTTGCGTTTATTGAATTTATTGCGTTTATTGAGTTTATTGCGTTTAATGCGTTTATTGAGTTTATTGCGTTTATTGAGTTTATAGCGTTTTTTGAGTTTACTGCGTTTATTGAGTTTATTGCGTTTATTGAGTTTATTGCGTTTATTGACTTTATTGCGTTTATTGAGTTTATTGCGTTTATTGAGTTTATTGCGTTTATTGAGTTTATTGCGTTTATTGAGTTTATTGCGTTTATTGAGTTTATTGCGTTTATTGAGTTTATAGCGTTTTTTGAGTTTACTGAGTTTATTGAGTTTATTGAGTTTATTGCGATTATTGAGTATTTGGGCTATGCTCCTAACCTTCGTGCAGTACTGCTTAGTACTCAGGCGATGCTCTTAACCAGCCAGCGGTACTGCTTAGTACTTGGCGATGCTTTTAACCTGCCTGCAGTACTGCTTAGTTCTCAGGTGATGCTCTTAACCTGCCTGCAGTACTGGTCAGTACTATGATTATACTTTCAATTTGCCTGCAGTATTTTTATTATTAAGCCGATGCTCCTAACCTGCCTTCAGTACTGCTTAGTACTCAGGCGATGCCTTCAACTTGCCTGCAGTACTGCTTAGTTGTCAGGTGATGCTCTTAACCTGCCTGCAGTACTGCTAAATACTCAGACGATGCTTCTAACCTGCCAGGAATACTGCCTTGCGATTATTGCGTTTATTGAGTTTATTGCGTTTAATGGGTTTATTGAGTTTATTGGGTTTATTGCGATTATTGAGTATTTGGGCGATGCTCCTAACCTTCGTGCAGTACTGCTTAGTACTCAGGCGATGCTCTTAACCAGCCAGCAGTACTGCTTAGTTCACAGGCGATGCTCTTAACTTGCCTGCAGTACTGCTCAGTACTATGATTATACTTTCAATTTGCAGGCAGTCTTGCTTATTATTAAGCCGATGCTCCTAACCTGCCAGCAGTACAGCTTAGTACTCAGGTGATGCTTTTAATCTCCTTGTAGTACTGCTTAGTTCTCAGGCAAAGCTCTTAACCTGCCTGTAGTACTGCTTAGTTCTCAGGTGATGCACTTAACCTGCCTGCAGTACTGCTCAGTACTATGATTATACTTTCAATTTGCAGGCAGTCTTGCTTATTATTAAGCCGATGCTCCTAACCTGCCAGCAGTACAGCTTTGCGTTTATTGAATTTATAGCGTTTATGGCGTTTAGTGAGTTTAATGCGTTTATTGAGTTTATTGCGTTTATTGAATTTATTGCGTTTATGGCGCTTAGTGAGTTTAATGCGTTTATTGCGTTTATTGAGTTTATAGCGTTTTTTGAGTTTACTGCGTTTATTGAGTTTATTGCGTTTATTGAGTTTATTGCGTTTATTGAGTTTATTGCGTTTATTGAGTTTATTGCGTTTATTGAGTTTATTGCGTTTATTGAGTTTATTGCGTTTATTGAGTTTATTGCGTTTATTGAGTTTATTGCGTTTATTGAGTTTATAGCGTTTTTTGAGTTTACTGAGTTTATTGAGTTTATTGAGTTTATTGCGATTATTGAGTATTTGGGCGATGCTCCTAACCTTCGTGCAGTACTGCTTAGTACTCAGGCGATGCTCTTAACCAGCCAGCGGTACTGCTTAGTACTTGGCGATGCTTTTAACCTGCCTGCAGTACTGCTTAGTTCTCAGGTGATGCTCTTAACCTGCCTGCAGTACTGGTCAGTACTATGATTATACTTTCAATTTGCCTGCAGTACTTTTTATTATTAAGCCGATGCTCCTAACCTGCCCTCAGTACTGCTTAGTACTCAGGCGATGCCTTCAACTTGCCTGCAGTACTGCTTAGTTGTCAGGTGATGCTCTTAACCTGCCTGCAGTACTGCTAAATACTCAGACGATGCTTCTAACCTGCCAGGAATACTGCCTTGCGATTATTGCGTTTATTGAGTTTATTGCGTTTATTGGGTTTATTGATTTTATTGGGTTTATTGAGTTTATTGCGTTTATTTAGTGCAGTACTGCTATGTACTCAGGGGATGCTTTTAACCTGCCGGCAGTACAGCTTTGCGTTTATTGAATTTATTGCGTTTATGGCGTTTATTGAGTTTATTGCGTTTATTGAGTTAATTGCGTTTATTGAGTTTATTGCGTTTGTTGAGTTAATTGCGTTTATTGAGTTTATTGCGTTTATTGAGTTAATTGCGGTAATTGAGTTTATTGCCTTTATTGAGTATTTGGGCCACGCTTTTAACCTTCGTGCAGTACAACTATGTACCCAGGCTATGCTCTTAACCTGCTTGCAGTACTGCTTAGTACTCAGGCGATGCCTTTAACTCTCCTGCGCTACTGCATAGTTCTCAGGTGATGCTTTTAACCTGCCCACAGTACTGCTGTGTACTCATGCGATGCTTTCAACCTGCCAGCAGTACTGCTTTGCGTTTATTGAATTTATTGCGTTTATTGAGTTTAATGCGTTTATTGAGTTTATTGCGTTTATTGAGTTTATTGCGTTTATTGAGTTTATTGCGTTTATTGAGTTTATTGCGATTATTGAGTATTTGGGCGATGCTCCTAACCTTCGTGTAGTACTGCTTAGTACTCAGGCGATGCTCTTAACCAGCCAGCGGTACTGCTTAGTACTCAGGCGATGCATTTAACCTGTCTGAAGTACTGCTTAGTTCTCAGGTGATGCTTTTAACTTGCCCACAGTACTGCTGTGTACTCATGCGATGCTTTTAACCTGCCAGCAGTACTGCTTTGCGTTTATTGAATTTATTGCGTTTATGGCGTTTATTGAGTTTATTGCGTTTATTGAGTTTATTGCGTTTATTGAGTTTATTGCGTTTATTGAGTTTATTGCGTTTATTGATTTTATTGCGTTTATTGAGTTTATTGCGATTACTGAGTATTTGGGCGATGCTCCTAACCTTCGTGCAGTACTGCTTAGTACTCAGGCGATGCTCTTAACCAGCCAGCAGTACTGCTTAGTTCTCAGGTGATGCTCTTAACCTGCCTGCAGTACTGCTCAGTACTATGATTATACTTTCAATTTGCCTGCAGTACTGCTTATTATTAAGCCGATGCTCCTAACCTGCCTGCAGTACTGCTTAGTACTCAGGTGATGCTTTTAATCTGCTTGTAGTACTGCTTAGTTTTCAGGCAAAGCTCTTAACCTGCCTGTAGTTCTGCTTAGTACTCAGGCGATGCTCTTAACCAGCCAGCGGTACTGCTTAGTACTTGGCGATGCTTTTAACCTGCCTGCAGTACTGCTTAGTTCTCAGGTGATGCTCTTAACCTGCCTGCAGTACTGGTCAGTACTATGATTATACTTTCAATTTGCCTGCAGTACTTTTTACTATTAAGCCGATGCTCCTAACCTGCCTTCAGTACTGCTTAGTACTCAGGCGATGCCTTCAACTTGCCTGCAGTACTGCTTAGTTGTCAGGTGATGCTCTTAACCTGCCTGCAGTACTGCTAAATACTCAGACGATGCTTCTAACCTGCCAGCAATACTGCCTTGCGATTATTGCGTTTATTGAGTTTATTGCGTTTAATGGGTTTATTGAGTTTATTGCGTTTATTGAGTTTATTGCGTTTATTGAGTTTATTGCGTTTATTGAGTTAATTGCGGTAATTGAGTTTATTGCCTTTATTGAGTATTTGGGCATGCTTTTAGCTTTCGTGCAGTACAACTATGTACCCAGGCTATGCTCTTAACCTGCTTGCAGTACTGCTTAGTACTCAGGCGATGCCTTTAACTCTCCTGCGCTACTGCATAGTTCTCAGGTGATGCTTTTAACCTGCCCACAGTACTGCTGTGTACACATGCGATGCTTTCAACCTGCCAGCAGTACTGCTTTGCGTTTATTGAATTTATTGCGTTTATTGAGTTTATTGCGTTTATTGAGTTTATTGCGTTTATTGAGTTTATTGCGTTTATTGAGTTTATTGCGTTTATTGAGTTTATTGCGTTTATTGAGTTTATTGCGTTTATTGAGTTTATTGCGTTTATTGAGTTTATTGCGATTATTGAGTATTTGGGCGATGCTCCTAACCTTCGTGCAGTACTGCTTAGTACTCAGGCGATGCTCTTAACCAGCCAGCAGTACTGCTTAGTTCTCAGGTGATGCGCTTAACCTGCCTGCAGTACTGCTCAGTACTATGATTATACTTTCAATTTGCCTGCAGTACTGCTTATTTTTAAGCCGATGCTCCTAACCTGCCTTCAGTACTGCTTAGTACTCAGGCGATGCCTTCAACTTGCCTGCAGTACTGCTTAGTTGTCAGGTGATGCTCTTAACCTGCCTGCAGTACTGCTAAATACTCAGACGATGCTTCTAACCTGCCAGCAATACTGCCTTGCGATTATTGCGTTTATTGAGTTTATTGCGTTTAATGGGTTTATTGAGTTTATTGAGTTTATTGCGTTTATTTAGTGCAGTACTGCTATGTACTCAGGGGATGCTTTTAACCTGCCGGCAGTACAGCTTTGCGTTTATTGAATTTATTGCGTTTATGGCGTTTATTAAGTTTATTGCGTTTATTGAGTTTATTGCGTTTATTGAGTTTATTGCGTTTATTGAGTTAATTGCGGTAATTGAGTTTATTGCCTTTATTGAGTATTTGGGCCATGCTTTTAGCTTTCGTGCAGTACAACTATGTACCCAGGCTATGCTCTTAACCTGCTTGCAGTACTGCTTAGTACTCAGGCGATGCCTTTAACTCTCCTGCGCTACTGCATAGTTCTCAGGTGATGCTTTTAACCTGCCCACAGTACTGCTGTGTACACATGCGATGCTTTCAACCTGCCAGCAGTACTGCTTTGCGTTTATTGAATTTATTGCGTTTATTGAGTTTATTGCGTTTATTGAGTTTATTGCGTTTATTGAGTTTATTGCGTTTATTGAGTTTATTGCGTTTATTGAGTTTATTGCGTTTATTGAGTTTATTGCGTTTATTGAGTTTATTGCGATTATTGAGTATTTGGGCGATGCTCCTAACCTTCGTGCAGTACTGCTTAGTACTCAGGCGATGCTCTTAACCAGCCAGCAGTACTGCTTAGTTCTCAGGTGATGCGCTTAACCTGCCTGCAGTACTGCTCAGTACTATGATTATACTTTCAATTTGCCTGCAGTACTGCTTATTTTTAAGCCGATGCTCCTAACCTGCCTGCAGTACTGCTTAGTACTCAGGTGATGCTTTTAATCTGCTTGTAGTACTGCTTAGTTCTCAGGCAAAGCTCTTAACCTGCCTGTAGTACTGCTTAGTTCTCAGGTGATGCACTTAACCTGCCTGCAGTAGTGCTCAGTACTATGATTATACTTTCAATTTGCAGGCAGTCTTGCTTATTATTAAGCCGATGCTCCTAACCTGCCAGCAGTACAGCTTTGCGTTTATTGCGTTTATTGAGTTTATTGCGTTTATTGAGTTTATTGCGTTTATTGATTTTATTGCGTTTATTGATTTTTTTGCGTTTATTGAGTTTATTGCGTTTATTGAGTTTATTGCGTTTATTGAGTTTATTGCGTTTATTGAGTTTATAGCGTTTTTTGAGTTTACTGAGTTTGTTGAGTTTATTGAGTTTATTGCGATTATTGAGTATTTGGGCGATGCTCCTAACCTTCGTGCAGTACTGCTTAGTACTCAGGCGATGCTCTTAACCAGCCAGCGGTACTGCTTAGTTCTCAGGTGATGCTCTTAACCTGCCTGCAGTACTGGTCAGTACTATGATTATACTTTCAATTTGCCTGCAGTACTTTTTATTATTAAGCCGATGCTCCTAACCTGCCTGCAGTACTGCTTAGTACTCAGGTGATGCTTTTAATCTGCTTGTAGTACTGCTTAGTTCTCAGGCAAAGCTCTTAACCTGCCTGTAGTACTGCTTAGTTCTCAGGTGATGCACTTAACCTGCCTGCAGTAGTGCTCAGTACTATGATTATACTTTCAATTTGCAGGCAGTCTTGCTTATTATTAAGCCGATGCTCCTAACCTGCCAGCAGTACAGCTTTGCGTTTATTGAATTTATTGCGTTTATGGCGTTTATTGAGTTTAATGCGTTTATTGAGTTTATTGCGTTTATTGAGTTTATAGCGTTTTGAGTTTACTGCGTTTATTGAGTTTATTGCGTTTATTGAGTTTATTGCGTTTATTGAGTTTATTGCGTTTATTGAGTTTATTGCGTTTATTGAGTTTATTGCGTTTATTGAGTTTATTGCGTTTTTTGAGTTTACTGAGTTTGTTGAGTTTATTGAGTTTATTGCGATTATTGAGTATTTGGGCGATGCTCCTAACCTTCGTGCAGTACTGCTTAGTACTCAGGCGATGCTCTTAACCAGCCAGCGGTACTGCTTAGTACTTGGCGATGCTTTTAACCTGCCTGCAGTACTGCTTAGTTCTCAGGTGATGCTCTTAACCTGCCTGCAGTACTGCTAAATACTCAGACGATGCTTCTAACCTGCCAGCAATACTGCCTTGCGATTATTGCGTTTATTGAGTTTATTGCGTTTAATGGGTTTATTGAGTTTATTGAGTTTATTGGGTTTATTGAGTTTATTGCGTTTATTTAGTGCAGTACTGCTATGTACTCAGGGGATGCTTTTAACCTGCCGGCAGTACAGCTTTGCGTTTATTGAATTTATTGCGTTTATGGCGTTTATTAAGTTTATTGCCTTTATTGAGTTTATTGCGTTTATTGAGTTTATTGCGTTTATTGAGTTTATTGCGTTTATTGAGTTTATTGCGATTATTGAGTATTTGGGCGATGCTCCTAACCTTCGTGCAGTACTGCTTAGTACTCAGGCGATGCTCTTAACCAGCCAGCAGTACTGCTTAGTTCTCAGGTGATGCGCTTAACCTGCCTGCAGTACTGCTCAGTACTATGATTATACTTTCAATTTGCCTGCAGTACTGCTTATTTTTAAGCCGATGCTCCTAACCTGCCTGCAGTACTGCTTAGTACTCAGGTGATGCTTTTAATCTGCTTGTAGTACTGCTTAGTTCTCAGGCAAAGCTCTTAACCTGCCTGTAGTACTGCTTAGTTCTCAGGTGATGCACTTAACCTGCCTGCAGTAGTGCTCAGTACTATGATTATACTTTCAATTTGCAGGCAGTCTTGCTTATTATTAAGCCGATGCTCCTAACCTGCCAGCAGTATAGCTTTGCGTTTATTGAATTTATTGCGTTTATTGCGTTTATTGAGTTTATTGCGTTTATTGAGTTTACTGCGTTTATTGATTTTATTGCGTTTATTGAGTTTATTGCGTTTATTGAGTTTATTGCGTTTATTGAGTTTATTGCGTTTATTGAGTTTATTGCGTTTATTGAGTTTATAGCGTTTTTTGAGTTTACTGAGTTTGTTGAGTTTATTGAGTTTATTGCGATTATTGAGTATTTGGGCGATGCTCCTAACCTTCGTGCAGTACTGCTTAGTACTCAGGCGATGCTCTTAACCAGCCAGCAGTACTGCTTAGTTCTCAGGTGATGCGCTTAACCTGCCTGCAGTACTGCTCAGTACTATGATTATACTTTCAATTTGCCTGCAGTACTGCTTATTTTTAAGCCGATGCTCCTAACCTGCCTGCAGTACTGCTTAGTACTCAGGTGATGCTTTTAATCTGCTTGTAGTACTGCTTAGTTCTCAGGCAAAGCTCTTAACCTGCCTGTAGTACTGCTTAGTTCTCAGGTGATGCACTTAACCTGCCTGCAGTACTGCTCAGTACTATGATTATACTTTCAATTTGCAGGCAGTCTTGCTTATTATTAAGCCGATGCTCCTAACCTGCCAGCAGCACAGCTTTGCGTTTATTGAATTTATTGCGTTTATGGCGTTTATTGAGTTTAATGCGTTTATTGAGTTTATTGCGTTTATTGAGTTTATAGCGTTTTGAGTTTACTGCGTTTATTGAGTTTATTGCGTTTATTGAGTTTATTGCGTTTATTGAGTTTATTGCGTTTATTGAGTTTATTGCGTTTATTGAGTTTATTGCGTTTATTGAGTTTATTGCGTTTTTTGAGTTTACTGAGTTTGTTGAGTTTATTGAGTTTATTGCGATTATTGAGTATTTGGGCGATGCTCCTAACCTTCGTGCAGTACTGCTTAGTACTCAGGCGATGCTCTTAACCAGCCAGCGGTACTGCTTAGTACTTGGCGATGCTTTTAACCTGCCTGCAGTACTGCTTAGTTCTCAGGTGATGCTCTTAACCTGCCTGCAGTACTGCTAAATACTCAGACGATGCTTCTAACCTGCCAGCAATACTGCCTTGCGATTATTGCGTTTATTGAGTTTATTGCGTTTAATGGGTTTATTGAGTTTATTGAGTTTATTGGGTTTATTGAGTTTATTGCGTTTATTTAGTGCAGTACTGCTATGTACTCAGGGGATGCTTTTAACCTGCCGGCAGTACAGCTTTGCGTTTATTGAATTTATTGCGTTTATGGCGTTTATTAAGTTTATTGCCTTTATTGAGTTTATTGCGTTTATTGAGTTTATTGCGTTTATTGAGTTTATTGCGTTTATTGAGTTTATTGCGATTATTGAGTATTTGGGCGATGCTCCTAACCTTCGTGCAGTACTGCTTAGTACTCAGGCGATGCTCTTAACCAGCCAGCAGTACTGCTTAGTTCTCAGGTGATGCGCTTAACCTGCCTGCAGTACTGCTCAGTACTATGATTATACTTTCAATTTGCCTGCAGTACTGCTTATTTTTAAGCCGATGCTCCTAACCTGCCTGCAGTACTGCTTAGTACTCAGGTGATGCTTTTAATCTGCTTGTAGTACTGCTTAGTTCTCAGGCAAAGCTCTTAACCTGCCTGTAGTACTGCTTAGTTCTCAGGTGATGCACTTAACCTGCCTGCAGTAGTGCTCAGTACTATGATTATACTTTCAATTTGCAGGCAGTCTTGCTTATTATTAAGCCGATGCTCCTAACCTGCCAGCAGTATAGCTTTGCGTTTATTGAATTTATTGCGTTTATTGCGTTTATTGAGTTTATTGCGTTTATTGAGTTTACTGCGTTTATTGATTTTATTGCGTTTATTGAGTTTATTGCGTTTATTGAGTTTATTGCGTTTATTGAGTTTATTGCGTTTATTGAGTTTATTGCGTTTATTGAGTTTATAGCGTTTTTTGAGTTTACTGAGTTTGTTGAGTTTATTGAGTTTATTGCGATTATTGAGTATTTGGGCGATGCTCCTAACCTTCGTGCAGTACTGCTTAGTACTCAGGCGATGCTCTTAACCAGCCAGCAGTACTGCTTAGTTCTCAGGTGATGCGCTTAACCTGCCTGCAGTACTGCTCAGTACTATGATTATACTTTCAATTTGCCTGCAGTACTGCTTATTTTTAAGCCGATGCTCCTAACCTGCCTGCAGTACTGCTTAGTACTCAGGTGATGCTTTTAATCTGCTTGTAGTACTGCTTAGTTCTCAGGCAAAGCTCTTAACCTGCCTGTAGTACTGCTTAGTTCTCAGGTGATGCACTTAACCTGCCTGCAGTACTGCTCAGTACTATGATTATACTTTCAATTTGCAGGCAGTCTTGCTTATTATTAAGCCGATGCTCCTAACCTGCCAGCAGCACAGCTTTGCGTTTATTGAATTTATTGCGTTTATGGCGTTTATTGAGTTTAATGCGTTTATTGAGTTTATTGCGTTTATTGAGTTTATAGCGTTTTTTGAGTTTACTGCGTTTATTGAGTTTATTGCGTTTATTGAGTTTATTGCGTTTATTGAGTTCATTGCGTTTATTGAGGTCATTGCGTTTATTGAGTTTATTTCGTTTAGTGCGTTCCTGAAATGATTTCTGAACGAAGAAATCTAAAAATGCTTGCTGAAATAGAAAATTTCTGAATTGATTTTTGAATTAAGAACTTTCTGTAATGATTTATTTAATGATTTCTGAATTGATTCCTGATCTTTTTTCAGACATCATTTCAGGAACGCATTAAACGAATTAGACGAAACAAACTCAATAAACGCAATAAACTCATTAAAGGCAAAAAACTTAATAAACGCAATAAACTCAACAAACGCAATAAACTCAATAAACGCAATAATTTCAATAAACGCACTAATTTCGATCAACGCAATATACGAAATAAACGCAATAACCGAATTAAACGCAATAAACGAAATAAACTCTTTAAACGATTAAATGAAATGATTTCTGAAATCATTTCAGAAATCATTCCAGATATCATTTAAGAAAGTGCTTATTTCAGAAATGACTACAGATATCATCTCATAAATCATTTCAAAAAATGCTTATTTTAGATATCATTTCAGAATTTTTCTATTTCAGAAATCATTTAAGATTTTTTCTATTTCAGAAATAATTTCAGAAATCTTTTTTTCAGAAATCATTTCAGGATCGCAATAAACGAAATAGACGAAACAAACTCAATAACAAACACAATATTTTAATAAACGCTATTAACTAATTAAACGCAGTAAACGAATTTAGTCGTATACGATGTTAAAATGCTTGTAATTTTGAAAAGTAACGTCATAGGTGATCCAAAAATATATGTAATTTTAAAAACTGTCGTCGTATACGATGTTAAAATGCTTGCAAATTTGAAAAGTAACGTAATAGTTGATCTAAGAATGCTTGTAGTTTTAAAAACTCACGTCGTATACGATGTTAAAATGCTTTTAACTTTGAAAAGTAACGTCATAATTGATCTAAGAATGCTTGTAGTTTTAAAAACTGACGTCGTATACTAAGTCAAAATACTTGTAATTTTGAAACGTAACGTCATAGTTGACCTAAAATTATATGTAATTTTAAAAACTGACGTCGTTTACGATGTCAAAATGCTTGTAAGTTTGAAATGTAACGTCATAATTGATCTAAAAATGATTGGAAGTTTACAAACTGACGTCGTATACGAAGTCAAAATACTAGTAGTTAAGAAAAGTAACGTCATAGTTGATCTAAGAATGCTTGTAGTTTTAAAAACTGACGTCGTATACGACATTAAAATGCTTGTAATTTTGAAAATTAACGTCATAATTGATCTAGAATTATATGTAATTTTAAAAACTGAGGTCGTATACGATGTTAAAATGCTTGTAATTTTGAAAAGAAACGTCATATATGATTTAAAAATGATTAGAAGTTTTCAAACTGACGTCGTATACGATGTCAAAATGCTTGTAATTTTGAAAAGTAACGTCATAATTGATCAAAGAATGCTTGTAATTTTATAAACTGACGTCGTATACGATGTTAAAACGCTTGTAATTTTGAAAAGAAACGTCATAGTTGATCTAAAAATATATGTAGTTTTAAAAACTGACGTCGTATACGATGTTAAAATGCTTGTAATTTTGAAAAGTAAAGTCATAGTTGATCTAAAGATATATGTAGTTTTTGAAACTGACGTCCTATACGATGTCAAAATGTTTGTAATTTTTAAAAGAAACGTCATTTTTGATAAATGGGGCGTTTTAAGGCGCTCAACAGTTAAAGTTTGATGAGTATGGGCGTGCCTAAATTTTTATGCACCAAAAATCAGTCGCATCACACTATTTTTTCAGAGAAGGTTCGGATCTCAGGATCAGTGGAAACCAGGAAATAATTCAGTAACTTGTAGGCAGTTTTTAGCAGTTATTCGTCAACTTTATTTAAGAATAATTTATTATTTTACAAATTTTAATAGCCAAAATGGCACAACGACAAATAGACAAACTTGCTCTTGGCAAGGTAGAAAGGAGAGTAGTAGTAAGTGGGTTTGGTAGTGGTGGAGCTCTGCTGCTCTTGCGGACGAGGATGACGATTGACGATGATGATTTTTGGGGTGTGAATTCTGCTGCTGCTGCTGGATGTGCTCAGCACATGTCTCCCAAATTTTAAAAACTGAATCCCTCCGCAAATGCTGAGGCAAAATGAACACCACCGTTCCAACACCCGAAAGTAGCCAATTTTGCAATATACTCCCACCAGCCAAACAGGTTCCGTAGGTCCTGATTGGCTCCAAAAGCAAAATGGTGAGAGGTCAAAAGGAGGAAGAGACGATAGCCGATTTCAACTGCTTCATTTTTTGTTTTATTTTAGTTTGGACGCTGAGAGCCGGTATATTTCACCCCTCCACCTCTTGCTCCATGGCGTAAAGCCTTTGAGCTGGTCTCAGGGTTACTCCAGCCCTCGTTCGGACCCTAAAGAGGCGTCCTAGTCCATCTCTGCTGGGCAGTGTCTCTTCGATTACTCCAAGCGGCCAGTCGACACGCTTGGCATTCTCAGTCTCCACGAGGACAATGTCTCCCTGCTTTAGCTCCACTGTGCGCCTTTTCCCCATTTCACCACGAAGGAACCCCAAATACTCCTTCCGGAATCTGGACCGAAGTGCCTCCCTAAGGGCTTGCAGCCTTCTGAAAGCAGCTCGGGTTGCCTTGGAGTCCTTCAGATCTGCCTCTGGAAGATGAAGCTTCCCACACGAGCGCACAAAGTGGTTGGGAGTTAGAGGCATAGGATCGTCCACATTTTCAGATAGATAGGTGAGGGGCCTACTGTTGAGGCAGTCCTCCACCTCCACCAACATAGTCTCTAATTCCGCGCGGTGGGCCACTCTTTTTCCCAGGATCCTTCGGAGGAGCTGCTTCATCAGTCCTATCAGTCGCTCCCACCAACCCCCCCACCAGGGAGAAGCTGGGGGATTGAAGCGCCACTGGATCCGGGACACCGCTGCGTATTCCTTCATCTTTTCAAGGCTGCTACTAGACAACGCCTTCGCCGCTGCCACAAATCCCCGGGCATTATCCGAGTAGACCACCTCCGGTCTACCTCTCCGGGAAATAAAACGCCGGAACGCTCTGAGGAAACCATCAGCCGATAACGTGTCCACGAGCTCAAGGTGTACAGCTCGGTAGGAGGCACAGGTGAAAAGAAGCACCCATGCCTTTTCACCTCCTCTTAAAATCAATGGTCCGGCAGCGTCCACGCCTGTCACGGCAAACGGGGGCCCCAAATTCGTCCTTTCTTTGGGTAGCGGGGCTTCTGGTACTATACTTCTTTTGGCCAAGTAGCGGCGACAGGTCCAGCACTTAGTGATGACGCTTCTGACGGCTCTTCTGCCGTTGGTAATCCAAAATCGCTCCCGGAGCAACGCCAACAATGTGCTGGTACCCGCATGGCAGTTCCGGAAATGTTCCCATCGGATTAGCCTGCTTGTAAACTCGTTCCGGTCAGGCAGCAGCAGAGGAAAGGTAAAATCTTCGTCGTCCTCCATGGACAAACGAGTACGGGTATGGAGAAGCCCTTCCTCGTCCATTTCCGGCTTCAACTTCCTCATCCTCTCTGGATCATGCCGGAAATCTGCTTGTACATACTTGATGAAGGCTTTCTCAGCCAATATCAGGTCTTCACCACTGAAACACACTTTTCCTTGCTGGTGCTGCTGGGCGGAATCTACATCTGGAGGTGAATTTTTTGTCACCCTCTTCTCTTTAATCTTCTTCTGTATTCGGATGAGCACTGCAAGTGCTCTAACTGTTTTTATGTGGCTGGATCTCCGGAGGAAACGCAAAACAGCATCACCATCAGCTGTAGTGACCAAAGCTGCTGTCACCGTCTTCTTCCGCTCCTTGTCCACCAACTCGTTATCTGGAATCTCTTCGGCACTCGGCCACTTGGATGCGGGATAGCGTAACCAGTTAGGTCCCTCCCACCATCTGAATTCAATCAATTTTCGGGCTGAGCACCCCCGTGACGGCAAATCCGCAATATTCTCTTTTCCTGCAATATGCCGCCAGCTGCTTACTTGGGAAATAGCACGAACTTTCTCAACAGCGTTATTAACAAAAACTCCCCATGGACCAGCACCTCTGATCCAAGCTAGTGCTGTTGAAGAGTCTGACCAAAGCGTCACGGGCAATTTGGGATTGCCAATATCCTTCAAAACCGTCATCAGCAGCCGTGACGCCAACACACATGCCACTAGCTCCAACCGTGGAATCGTGAGCACTTTCTTGGGGGAGACACGGGATTTTGCCGCCAAAAGGAACACTTTCACTGTTCCACCACGTTCCACACGTAGGAATACCGCTGCTGCTGTTGAGAGGGATGATGCATCCCCAAATGAGTGCAAACTGCACTGTGCACCTGCTCCGAATTCCACATGTCTTGGTACCTTCAGTTCTGCTAGCTGGGGGATTTGAGCAGCCCATTTTAGCACGTCGGCTCTCAACTGCTCATCCAACTTTGCGTCCAATCCGAGCTTCCCTTCATGGCACCTCCTTAAAAGTAGCTTACCCCCGAGGGTAAATGGGCAGGCAAATCCAAGAGGATCATAAATGGAATGGACCAGTGACAACACATGACGGAGGGTGGGTTCTTCTGCTATTCTGGGGATCACGTTGCTTACATCCAAAGCCAACGTGTCACCCTTCTTTCTCCACAGCAGCCCCAGCACCGATGAGACTTCTTCATCTTCTCCTTCTTCCAATGGTCCAAACTCCCATCCTCGAAGGTCAAACTGAGCTGGAAGGAGTAGTGAAACTGCTACTCGCTGGAATTCCTTTGCCTCCTCCAGCGTATCAAAACTTACAACGGTATTGTCCACGTAGAGGGACTGGAGGAGGATTTCTGCTACTGCTCTATCTTTCCCCACACATTTCTTCAAGTGATGACGGAGGATAGCTGCTAACAAGTAAGGGCTGCAGGTTACTCCAAAAACGACTCTGCAGTGCTGATAAACTTTCAGCACCTTGCACAAAACATCTGCCCACCACAGGAACTTCAGGAACTTCCGATCAGCTGACTGGATGCTGATATGCTGGAACGCCTTCTTTATGTCGGCTAGCACTCCAATTTTCCTCAGGCGGAAGCGGGTCACGATCGGGGGAATTAGCTCCAGGAGGTTTGGGCCTTTATCAAGGCAATCATTAAGGGACAGTTTTCCCTTGGCCTTGCCGAGCCATCAAATACAGGCCGAATGCGGGTAGTGCTGCTGCTCAACTTTACCACAGCTCGATGTGGTAAGTAGTGGCCGCTGAATGATGATGGGGATTCACTTTCCTCTTCGATCACCTCCTCTATCATCCCGTCTTCCTGCCATTGCCGGAAAAGTGCATCATACTGCTCCAGGTATCCCTTTGCCTGGAGGTTCTTCGTCATCAGTTTCAACCGCTTTTCAGCTGCATAACGGTTGGACGATAGTTTCTCCTTCGCCCCCACTATCCACGGAAGACAAACTTCATAGCGCCCATCTTCCAGCTGTGCCACCGTTTTCTCAAAATGCTGCTGTGTGGCTTTCTCCAGCTCCTCCTTGCTTTCTCGTTCCGTTGGGCATTCAATCCCAATCGCCTCCAGACTCCAAAGCGCTTAGAGGGGATTTCCTTCGACTTGGAGGAGGGAAGTGCTGACAAGCATGGAACTTGTTTGTCTTCTAGGAGGAACAGGAAACTTTCCAGAGGGCACCCAACCCCAAACTGTTTCTATCGCTGCTGGACCACCTTCCAAATTGAGGATCCTTCCAGTGTAGAGTCGGGACACGATATCATTCCCAAAAATAATCTCAATGGGATCTTTGGGGTTGCCATCAAGGTCACTGAACGAGACTCCACTCTTCCTGAACTCCTCCAACCATGGACCACTGGGCACATGAGCAATATCACTGGCTATGGCGTCTGTAAGGTAGACGACAAAGTCGCACATGTTTCGTCCTTCAAGGTCGGACACAAAAAACTTGGCTTTTTCTTTTTGCTGCGGTGCTGTCTTCTTAGCACCAAAAACTTGTTGACAAAATGTGTCAAAGCCAGCCGGTTAAGCTCCTACCTCTGCTGCTGTGGTTGCTAAACCAAAAGATTTTTGGGACCCTCCATCCATTGCCCCACGGGCTCGTCTCACTTGTCCTTCTGGACCATGAATGAGGACGTATAGGGACTGAAGGGGCGTATCCGGTGAACTGTTGTATACAGTCATGCTGGTGGTGGATTTCTCTTGCTGCTGGGGGGCAGGTGCTTCAGTTACTGTTCCAACTGCTGCTGCTGAGGATGATGATGTGGGACTAGGGTTTGCTTTACCCTTTCCCTGAACTTTGTCCAAGTTTGCGCACATGACCACTAAATGGTATTGCTGACACAAGGGGCATTTCGGCATATTCCTGCATCTCTTTCCCGGGTGGTTTTTCCACAGACATTTGAAGCAACCGTTTTTCTCACTGACGATTGCCTTTTTCTGCTGGAACGTCATCCCTGGAGCAGTCTTGCACTCTTCCTCCTTGTGGTTCCTCTCGCAAAACCAACATGACAAAGTCCTCTCTTGTCTTCCTCCAGCTGCACCCTTACCCCCTTTTTCACTTCCACCACTCACTGATTGAAAAAGTGATGATGATGTGGGCATCTCTTCCTTTTCCTTTTTAATTTTCTGCTTCTTGTTGTTGCTATCGCCTCCACTGCTACTGAAGGTGAACTGGGCCAGGCTCCGGTCCGTCAAATTATTCACCTCCTCCTGGAGGAATTTCATGAGGGGCTCAATCTCCTCCTTGTTGACTCTGCTACGCTGCCATGCCTGCAAAACTTCTCCTGGGAGACACGCTTCCACCACCGGGTAGAGCACCTGCTCACACTTATCTCGTGTGACTCCCAGTGTCTCTAGATTCCGCATCTGAGACGAGATAGTGGTGACGAGGTCGGCAAAATCCATCTGCTTGCCGGTTGATGCCTCGATCACTAACTGTAGCAGGTCACGAACGTAGACCTTCACAAGGGTTTTTGATCGCCCAAACCTCTCCTTCAAACTGTCAACTGCTGCAGTGTAGTTGGCCGCACAAAAAGGGAAACTCTGCAGTAATCTCTTTGCTGCTGAACCCTCCTTCGTTGACTGAAGGAGGTAGTGGAACTTATCTGTCGTTGTCAACTTAGCGTCAGAGTGGATGTCTTCAAACGCCGCCCAAAACGATAGCCATTCCCTTACTTCTCCAGAGAACTGTGGTAGTTCTCTTTTGGGTAGACGGGTTTTTAGGGAGGATTCTGCTGGTGTTGCCGCTGATGATGATGATGATGGGGTCGATGAGGTTGCTGATGAGAAATAAGAAGCGGGTAACAGCCTTGTTACCTTCCTCTCATAAGCACAATAGTCTTTGTCGTGCTCCGTAACTTGGCAGGATAACTCATCCAACTAATCACCCCTTTTTTCACGACACAGGACATCTTGGTGTTTGGTGGCGGCGTCGTTGTAGGCTTTATGAGCCCTTCTGTAACACGCCCACTTAAAATCGAGGTCATCCTTGTCGACCTCGTCCTCCGCCAACGCATCTATCATGTCCGATTTGGCATCCAGCAGCCGCTTTTGCTTCGTCCCAACCAGCATCCCGTAATCGGTCATTCTTCTTCCGGTGGCTTTTGGGGGGTTTTGGGTTTCTGACTCTGTGTCAGTGTTGCTCAACTTTCGGATTTTCTCCTTCACAGACAGCTTCTCAGGATCCACAGTTTCCGGCTTTTCCTCTTGACCCTCCAACTTGACTACTCACAATACTGCACAAAGCTCCAAAAAATCACAAATTTTTCACAAAAATCACTGAAAATCACTGCTTAATTCACTGATCCTGGCAGGTTCGCCAGTAATTTTGATAAATGGGGCGTTTTAAGGCGCTCAACAGTTAAAGTTTGATGAGTATGGGCGTGCCTAAATTTTTATGCACCAAAAATCAGTCGCATCACACTATTTTTTCAGAGAAGGTTCGGATCTCAGGATCAGTGGAAACCAGGAAATAATTCAGTAACTTGTAGGCAGTTTTTAGCAGTTATTCGTCAACTTTATTTAAGAATAATTTATTATTTTACAAATTTTAATAGCCAAAATGGCACAACGACAAATAGACAAACTTGCTCTTGGCAAGGTAGAAAGGAGAGTAGTAGTAAGTGGGTTTGGTAGTGGTGGAGCTCTGCTGCTCTTGCGGACGAGGATGACGATTGACGATGATGATTTTTGGGGTGTGAATTCTGCTGCTGCTGCTGGATGTGCTCAGCACATGTCTCCCAAATTTTAAAAACTGAATCCCTCCGCAAATGCAGAGGCAAAATGAACACCACCGTTCCAACACCGGAAAGTAGCCAATTTTGCAATATACTCCCACCAGCCAAACAGGTTCCGTAGGTCCTGATTGGCTCCAAAAGCAAAATGGTGAGAGGTCAAAAGGAGGAAGAGACGATAGCCGATTTCAACTGCTTCATTTTTTGTTTTATTTTAGTTTGGACGCTGAGAGCCGGTATATTTCACCCCTCCACCTCTTGCTCCATGGCGTAAAGCCTTTGAGCTGGTCTCAGGGTTACTCCAGCCCTCGTTCGGACCCTAAAGAGGCGTCCTAGTCCATCTCTGCTGGGCAGTGTCTCTTCGATTACTCCAAGCGGCCAGTCGACACGCTTGGCATTCTCAGTCTCCACGAGGACAATGTCTCCCTGCTTTAGCTCCACTGTGCGCCTTTTCCCCATTTCACCACGAAGGAACCCCAAATACTCCTTCCGGAATCTGGACCGAAGTGCCTCCCTAAGGGCTTGCAGCCTTCTGAAAGCAGCTCGGGTTGCCTTGGAGTCCTTCAGATCTGCCTCTGGAAGATGAAGCTTCCCACACGAGCGCACAAAGTGGTTGGGAGTTAGAGGCATAGGATCGTCCACATTTTCAGATAGATAGGTGAGGGGCCTACTGTTGAGGCAGTCCTCCACCTCCACCAACATAGTCTCTAATTCCGCGCGGTGGGCCACTCTTTTTCCCAGGATCCTTCGGAGGAGCTGCTTCATCAGTCCTATCAGTCGCTCCCACCAACCCCCCCACCAGGGAGAAGCTGGGGGATTGAAGCGCCACTGGATCCGGGACACCGCTGCGTATTCCTTCATCTTTTCAAGGCTGCTACTAGACAACGCCTTCGCCGCTGCCACAAATCCCCGGGCATTATCCGAGTAGACCACCTCCGGTCTACCTCTCCGGGAAATAAAACGCCGGAACGCTCTGAGGAAACCATCAGCCGATAACGTGTCCACGAGCTCAAGGTGTACAGCTCGGTAGGTGGCACAGGTGGGTTTGGTAGTGGTGGAGCTCTGCTGCTCTTGCGGACGAGGATGACGATTGACGATGATGATTTTTGGGGTGTGAATTCTGCTGCTGCTGCTGGATGTGCTCAGCACATGTCTCCCAAATTTTAAAAACTGAATCCCTCCGCAAATGCTGAGGCAAAATGAACACCACCGTTCCAACACCCGAAAGTAGCCAATTTTGCAATAGTCATAGTTGATCTAAGAATGGTTGTAGTTTTAAAAACTGACGTCGTATACGATATTAAAATGCTTCAAAATTTGAAAGGTAACGTCATAGTTGCTCTAAAAAGATATGTACTTTTAAAAACTGGCGTCGTGTACGATATTAAAATGCTTGTAAGTTTGAAATGTAACGTCATAATTGATCAAAAAATGATTGGTATTTTAAAAACTGACGTCGTGTACGATATTAAAATGCTTGTAAGTTTGAAATGTAACGTCATAATTGATCAAAAAATGATTGGTATTTTAAAAACTGACGTCGTGTGAGAAGTCAAAATGATTGTAATTTTGAAAAGTGACGTCATAATTGATCAAAGAAAGCTTGTAGTTTTAAAAACTGACGTCGTATACGAAGTCAAAATACTAGTAATTTGAAAAGTAACGTCATAATTGATCAAAGAATGCTTGTAGTTTTAAAAACTGACGTCGTATACGATGTCAAAATGCTTGTAATTTTGTAAAGAAACGTCATATATGATCTAAAAATGATTAGAAGTTTTTAAACTGATGTCGTATACGAAGTCAAAATACTAGTAATTTGAAAAGTAACGTCATAATTGATCTAAGAATGCTTGTAGTTTTAAAAACTGACGTCGTATACGATGTCAAAATGCTTGTAATTTTGAAACGTAACGTCATAATTGAAATAAAAATGATCGGAAATTTACAAACTGACGTCGTATGCGAAGTCAAAATACTTGTTATTTTGAAAAGTTACGTCATAGTTGATGTTCAAATGCTTGTAGTTTTAAAAACTGACGTCGTATACGATGTCAAAATGCTTGTAATTTTGAAACGTACCGTCATAATTGATCTAAGAATGCTTGTAGTTTTAAAAACTGACGTCGTATACGTAACTAAAATGCTTGTAAGTTTGAAACGTACCGTTATAATTGATCTAAGAATGCTTGTAATTTTATAAACTGACGTCGTATACGATGTTAAAATTCTTTTAACTTTGAAAAGTAACGTCATAATTGATCTAAGAATGATTGGTATTCAAAAACTGACGTCGTTTACGATGCCAAAATGCTTGTAATTTTTAAAAGAAACGTCATAATTGATCTAAGAATGGTTGTAGTTTTATAAACTGACGTCGTATACGATGTCAAAATGCTTGTAATTAATAAAGGTAACGTCATAGTTGATTTAAGAATGCTTGTAGTTTTAAAAACTGAGGTCGTATACGATGCAAAAATGCTTGTAATTTTGAAAAGTAACGTCATATTTGATCAAAGAATGCTTGTAATTTTATAAACTGGCGTCCTATACGATGTCAAAATGCTTGTAATTAATAAAGGTAACGTCATAGTTGATCTAAGAATGCTTGTAGTTTTAAAAACTGAGGTCGTATACGATGCCAAAATGCTTGTAATTTTGAAAAGTAACGTCAGAATTGATCAAAGAATGCTTGTAATTTTATAAACTGACGTTGCATACGATGTTAAAATGCTTGTAGTTTTGAAAAGTAACGTCCTAATTGATCTAAGAATGATAGGTATTCAAAAACTGACGTCGTATACGATGCCAAAATGCTTGTAATTTTTAAAAGAAACGTCATAATTGATCTAACAATGGTTGTAGTTTAAAAACTGACGTCGTATACGATATTAAAATGCTTGAAAATTTGAAATGTAACGTCATAATTGATCTAAAAATGATTGGAAATTTACAAACTGACGTCGTATACGAAGTCAAAATACTTGTAATTTTGAAAAGTAACGTCATAGTTGATCTAAGAATGCTTGTAGTTTTAAAAACTGACGTCGTATACGATGTCAAAATGCTTGATGAAATAACGTATAGTGATCAGATGTGAGTTTAAAACGACGTCGTATACGAGTCAAATACTGTAATTTGAAACGTAACGACATAGTTGATCTAAAATATTGTAATTTAAAAACTGACGTCGTATACGATGTCAAAATGCTTGTAGATTTGAAACGTAACGTCATAGTTGATCTAAAAATGCTTGTAAGTTTATAAACTGACGTCGTATACGAAGTCAAAATACTTGTAATTTTGAAAAGTAACGTCATAATTGATCAAAGAATGCTTGTAGTTTTAAAAACTGACGTCGTATACGATGTCAAAATGCTTGCAAGTTTGAAATGTAACGTCATAATTGATCTAAAAATGATTGGAATTTTATAAACTGACGTCGTATACGAAGTCAAAATACTTGTAATTTTGAAAGGTAACGTCATATTTGATCAAAGAATGCTTGTAATTTTATAAACTGACCTGGTATACGATGTCAAAATGCTTGTAATTAATAAAGGTAACGTCACAGTTGATCTAAGAATGCTTGTAGTTTTAAAAACTGACGTCGTATACGAAGTCAAAATGCTTGTACTTTTGAAAAGTAACGTCATAATTGATCTAAAAATATTGTAATTTTAAAAACTGACGTCGTATACGATGTAAAAATTGCTTGTAAGTATGAAATGTAACGTCATCATTGATCTAAAAATGATTGGTATTTTAAAAACTGACGTCGTATACGATGTCAAAATGCTTGTAATTTAGAAAAGTAACGTCATAATTGATCTAAAAGTGCTTGTAGTTTTAAAAACTGACGTCGTATACGATGTCAAAATGCTTGTAATTTTGAAATGTAACGTCATAATTGATCTAAAAATGATTGGAATTTTAAAAACTGACGTCGTATACGAAGTCAAAATACTTGTAATTTTGAAAAGTAACGTCATAATTGATCAAAGAATGCTTGTAGTTTTAAAAACTGACGTCGTATACGAAGTCAAAATGCTTGTAATTTTGAAAAGTAACGTCATAATTGATCAAAGAATGCTTGTAATTTTATAAACTGACGTCGTATACGAAGTCAAAATGCTTGTAATTTTGAAAAGTAACGTCATAATTGATCTAAGAATGCTTGTAGTTTTTCGTGAAAATTAACGTCATAATTAATCTAAATCTATATGTAATTTTAAAAACTGACGTCGTGTACGATATTAAAATGCTTGTAAGTTTGAAATGTAACGTCATAATTGATCAAAAAATGCTTGTAATTTTACAAACTGACGTCGTATACGAAGTCAAAATACTTGTAATTTTGAAAAGTAACGTCATATTTGATCTAAGAATGCTTGTATTTTTAAAAACTGACGTCGTATACGAAGTCAAAATGCTTGTAATTTTGAAAAGTAACGACATAATTGATCTAAAAGTGCTTGTAGTTTTAAAAACTGACGTCGTATACGATATTTAAATGTTGAAAAATTTGAAATATAACGTCATAATTGATCTAAAAATGATTGGAATTTTAAAATTTTACGTCGTATACGAAGTCAAAATACTAGTAATTAAGAAAAGTAACGTCATAGTTGATCTAAGAATGCTTGTAGTTTTAAAAACTGACGTCGTATACGATATTTAAATGTTGAAAAATTTGAAATATAACGTCATAATTGATCTAAAAATGATTGGAATTTTAAAATTTTACGTCGTATACGAAGTCAAAATACTTGTAATTTTGAAACGTAACGTCAGAGTTGATCTAAAAATGCTTGTAGTTTTAAAAACTGACGTCGTATACGATGTCAAAATGCTTGTAATTTTGAAAAGTAACGTCATAATTTAACTAAGAATGCTTGTAATTTTAAAAACTGACGTCGTATACGATGTTAAAATGCTTGTAATTTTGAAAAGAAACGTCATAGTTGATCTAAAAATGATATGTAGTTTTCAAACTGACGTCGTATACGATGTCAAAATGCTTGTAATTTTGAAAAGTAACGTCATAATTGATCTAAGAATGCTTGTAGTTTTAAAACTGACGTCGTATACGATGTCAAAATGCTTGTAAATTTGAAAAGTAACGTCATAAATGATCTAAAAATATATGTGGTTTTAAAAACTGACATCGTATACGATGTAAAAATGCTTGTAATTTTGAAAAGAAACGTCATAGTTGATCTAAAAATATATGTACTTTTAAAAACTGGCGTCGTGTACGATATTAAAATGCTTGTAAGTTTGAAATGTAACGTCATAATTGATCAAAAAATGATTGGTATTTTAAAAACTGACGTCGTGTACGATATTAAAATGCTTGTAAGTTTGAAATGTAACGTCATAAATGATCAAAAAATGATTGGTATTTTAAAAACTGACGTCGTGTGAGAAGTCAAAATGATTGTAATTTTGAAAAGTAACGTCATAATTGATCAAAGAATGCTTGTAGTTTTAAAAACTGACGTCGTATACGAAGTCAAAATACTAGTAATTTGAAAAGTAACGTCATAATTGATCTAAGAATGCTTGTAGTTTTAAAAACTCACGTCGTATACGATGTCAAAATGCTTGTAAATTTGAAAAGAAACGTCATATATGATCTAAAAATGATTGGTATTTTAAAACCCGACGTCGTATACGAAGTCAAAATACTAGTAATTAAGAAAAGTAACGTCATAGTTGATCTAAGAATGCTTGTAATTTTATAAACTGACGTCGTATACGATGTTAAAATTCTTTTAACTTTAAAAAGTAACGTCATAATTGATCTAAGAATGATTGTAATTTAAAAAACTGACGTCGTATACGATGTCAAAATGCTTGTAATTTTGAAAAGTAACGTCATAAATGATCTAAAAATGATTGAAATTTTTAAAACTGACGTCGTATACGATGTCAAAATGCTTGTAATTTTGAAAAGTAACGTCATAATTGATCTAAAAGTGCTTGTAGTTTTAAAAACTGACGTCGTATACGATGTCAAAATGCTTGCAAGTTTAAAATGTAACGTCATAATTGATCTAAAAATGATTGAAATTTTAAAAACTGACGTCGTATACGATGTCAAAATGGTTGTAATTTTGAAAAGTAACGTCATAGTTGATCTAAGAATGCTTGTAGTTTTAAAAACTGACGTCGTATACAATAATAAAATGCTTCAAAATTTGAAAGGTAACGTCATAGTTGCGCTTAAAAGATATGTACTTTTAAAAACTGACGTCGTGTACGATATTAAAATGCTTGTAAGTTTGAAATGTAACGTCATAATTGATCAAAAAATGATTGGTAGTTTTAAAACTGACGTCGTATACGATGTTAAAATGCTTGTAATTTTGAAAGTAACGTCATAGTTGATCAAAAAATTATTGGTATTTTAAAAACTGACGTCGTATACGAAGTCAAAATACTTGTAATTTTGAAAAGTACCGTCATAATTGATCAAAGAATTCTTGTAATTTTATAAACTGACGTCGTATACGACAATAAAATGCTTGTAATTTTGAAATGTAACGTCATAGTTGATCTAAAAATATATGTAATCTTAAAAACTGACGTCGTATACGAAGTCAAAATGCTTGTAATTTTGAAAATTAACGTCATAATTGATCTAAGAATGTATTGTATTTTAAAAACTGACGTCGTATACGAAGTCAAAATGCTTGTAATTTTGAAAAGTAACGTCATATTTGATCTAAAAATGATTGGAAATTTTTAAACTGACGTCGTATACGAAGTCAAAATACTTGTAATTTTGAAAAGTAACGTCATAATTGATCAAAGAATGCTTGTAGTTTTAAAAACTGACGTCGTATACGATGTCAAAATGCTTGAAAGTTTGAAAGAAACGTCATAATTGATCTAAATATGATTGTAGTTTTACAAACTGACGTCGTATACGAAGTCAAAATACTTGTAATTTTGAAAAGTAACGTCATAATTGATCTAAAGAATGATTGTAGTTTTAAAACTGACGTCGTATACGATGTCAAAATGCTTGTAATTTTGAAAAGTAACGTCATAATTGATCTAAGAATGCTTGTAGTTTTAAAAACTGACGTCGTATACGATGTCAAAATGCTTGTAAATTTGAAAAGTAACGTCATAAATGATCTAAAAATATATGTAATTTTAAAAACTGACGTCGTATACGATGTCAAAATGCTTGGAATTTTGAAACGTAACGTCATAATTGATCTAAGAATGCTTGTATTATTAAAAACTGACGTCGTATACGAAGTCAAAATACTTGTAATTTTGAAAGGTAACGTCATATTTGATCAAAGAATGCTTGTAATTTTATAAACTGACCTGGTATACGATGTCAAAATGCTTGTAATTTGAAAAGTAACGTCATAATTGATCTAAGAATGCTTGTAGTTTTGAAAATTCACGTCGTATACGATGTCAAAATACTTGTAATTTTGACAAGTAACGTCATAATTGATCAAAGAATGCTTGTAGTTTTAAAAACTGACGTCGTATACGATGTCAAAATGCTTGTAAGTTTAAAATGTAACGTCATAATTGATCTAAGAATGCTTGTAGTTTTAAAAACTGACGTCGTATACGTAACTAAAATGCTTGTAAGTTTGAAACGTACCGTTATAATTGATCTAAGAATGCTTGTAATTTTATAAACTGACGTCGTACACGATGTTAAAATTCTTTTAACTTTGAAAAGTAACGTCATAATTGATCAAAGAATGCTTGTAATTTTATAAACTGACGTCGCATACGATGTTAAAATTCTTTTAACTTTGAAAAGTAACGTCCTAATTGATCTAAGAATGATTGGTATTCAAAAACTGACGTCGTATACGATGCCAAAATGCTTGTAATTTTGAAAAGTAACGTCATAAATGATCAAAGAATGCTTGTAATTTTATAAACTGGCGTCCTATACGATGCCAAAATGCTTGTAATTGTTAAAAGAAACGTCATAGTTGATCTAAGAATGCTTGTAGTATTAAAAACTGAGGTCGCATACGATGTCAAAATGCTTGTAATTTTGAAAAGTAACGTCATAATTGATCAAAGAATGCTTGTAGTTTTATAAACTGACGTCGTATACGATGTTAAAATGCTTGTCATTTTGAAAAGCAACGTCACAGTTGATCAAAGAATGCTTGTAATTTTAAAAACTGACGTCGTATACGATGCCAAAATGCTTGTAATTTTGAAAAGTAACGTCACAGTTGATCTAAGAATGATAGGTATTTAAAAACTGACGTCGTATACGATGCCATAATGCGTGTAATTTTTAAAAGAAACTTCATAATTGATCTAACAATGGTTGTAGTTTAAAAACTGACGTCGTATACGATATTAAAATGCTTGAAAATTTGAAATATAACGTCATAATTGATCTAAAAATGATTGGAAATTTACAAAACTGACGTCGTATACGAAGCCAAAATACTGTAATTTGAAAAGTAACGCCATAATTGATCAAAGAATTCTTGTAATTTTATAAACTGGCGTCCTATACGATGTCAAAATGCTTGTAATAAATGAAAAGTAACGTCATAATTGATCTAAACATATATGTAGTTTTAAAAACTGACGTCGTATACGAAGTCAAAATGCTTGTAATTTTGAAAAGTAACGTCATAGTTGAGCTAAAAATATATGTAGTTTTAAAAACTGACGTCGTAAAGGAAGTCAAAACGCTTGTAATTTTGAAAAGTAACGTCATAACTGATCAAAGAATGCTTGTAATTTTATAAACTCACGTAGTATACGATGTCAAAATGCTTGTAATTTTGAAACGTAACGTCATAAAGGATCTAAGAATGATTTGTAGTTTTAAAAACTGACGTCGTATACGATGTCAAAATGCTTGTAATTTTTAAAAGTAACGTCATAGTTGATCTAAGAATGGTTATAGTTTAAAAACTGACGTCGTATACGATATTAAAATGCTTGAAAATTTGAAATATAACGTCATAATTGATCTAAAAATGATTGGAAAT
>JAIQCH010000019.1:80000-87524 GCA_029691765.1 Entomobrya proxima | reverse complement strand
CTAATATAGTAGTAGAAAACTTGTAATGTAAAATAGGATGATGAACAGAGTTTGAAATGGTAATGTTGATTGAATTTGTTGTACACGCTCTAGGCTTTCGCTCTTGTTCTTACCTTGATGCATTTCATTTGTACGGAAGATACTTTAAGAAAACTCCAAACCTACCGTAGTAAACAATATTGTTATGATCTTGACTAAAATTAAATAACCTAGCTAATTATTATAATTAGAATGATATTAATTTATTAGGTTACCTTCATGTTCAATATGTTTTATTACTCAACATTATTTTTAATTATGTAGTCTACCAGACGCTTACTCTATCTTATTTAGTAATGTAATACTTTATTCTCTAATATAAAAAACTCTTTGCTAAAAGGACGCGGATCATCACACCGAGACCGCATTGACTACATTGGAATCAACACGCTGTTGTGGACACTTTCCTGCTTACATACACACATACAAAACTGTTAGGATTGTTGCAATATTACATATTATATAACATATTAAATAAACTACTTTAAAATACTGGACTCTACCTTTCCTTTATTTAACAACTCTTATACGTAACACCGTAATTATTATGTACTAACGAAAATTATTTTAGGTATTGCATTAGTATTGAAGAAATATGTTTTTGTGGCTTCATGGCATATTGTATCTACTATTTTTTAAATTCTGTGTATTGTTTAATTTTTTTAAACGAAAGCTTATGTATTGCACGATGAGATATTTATAATACTTTGGGCATACAAATATTATCGATTCGTAAAGCTCCCGCAAATCTTTATAACATGGCTGCTAACACAGTCTAGAAACCTTTTACTCTTAAATGCGTACAAAATAGGATTTACTAAGCTAATAACATAACTCAGCCACTCAGCAATGGCTATACAAATATTGTTCTACTTGACTGTCGTTCCCGCTTGTTGAAATCACTTCAATCTTCGTTGCAGTAAACAATTTCATTTTTCCCATTAGTGCGGAGAGCGGTGTCCACTTGATCTAGATAATAAAAGTGATACTAATTAAACAAAACCGTTTTGTTACTCCTGTGATATTACACCTGAGTGACAACTGCAGGTCCAACTTTTTTGGACCTTTAACTTGTTTGTATGTTCCAACAAAGCAATATAAACTTAGTGTCGTTATAATTATCAAAGGTAAAATGAACACAGAATGGGATGGATAGCCACAAAGTATAATTTGTTGTAAAAAAGATCCGGCCAGTTTCCGTAACAGTAGGGAAGCCAAAAATCATGAGCTTCAGTATAGTAGTCAATCCCAAATAAGTACAAATACGAAAACGTTACAATAAAACATACACTTGACATTCGAAAATTAACCGACATGCCGTAGCGCTGTCCCGTGGGACCGTAGAAAGCTCCATATCTGCTGAGCAAGCAAGATTATTAAGTCCACTTTAACTCGTTTAACTTTGCTGTTAGCGCAATTTGGCGAAAACAATATTTTCGTTATCTGTCCGCGGAAATTGCAACTAGGAAATATACTCAACCACTAACTGAAGCTTATGGAACAAATGACAACTTATTGCACAATACCATGTCAAAACGCAAGCTTGCAAAGTACGCATTAGAGTTTAAAAATTTATCAAACACTTTAAAATGTGCTCAGAGAAGTTTTCTTTTAGAACATCGTACTTCCATGCACATAGGTTTGTATATAGTATAACATGAGCGCAATACAACACCACGAACAAATCCGCTATCGCCTGATTCGGAATGAGCTAATTATTTAAAATTTTATTTTGCAAGAGATTGACAAAGTTACTGTTGTGTAATAAACCATTACAAAATGCTCGCAGCATATTAGTTATTTTCCCATCGATGACTATGCAGTTTGGAAACTATTTGACTGATAATTTGCAAACGGACACACAACATCTTAATTAGCTTTTCTGTAGAAGCAGCGAGCTAATATTGTGAGGTTGAGTTTTGCTGTAGGGTTTCCTTTGGTGATTTATCAAAGTTCACAGAGAACATATGAGCAGCAAAGCTGTAGCAGAATATCCACTCTCTTCCAACTGCAAGGATAAACCGAGCTGACAGCTGGGATGATAAGCTTATAAATCTGAAGGTGTAAGCAGAATGGTGAAATGTGAGAACAGAATGCTCAAGCATATTACTATTAGGCTTGAGTAATAATCTTCTGAACGAGCCGACTAGCATAGTTTTAGAATAATGAAGTTGTGACGGAGAATTGTTGACAACGGTTTTCTTGCATTTATTACGCACTCGATATTGAATGCAACAAAATGAAACCCTGTATTAGCCTAGTTTACGTAGTACTTGACATTTTATGTGTAGTTCTTGAAATACTGATATACCATGCATCTAGTACTTAATATATATTTAAACGGTGGCACGGCTGAACAAACATATGTACAGATGCAGATCTTTGTTGCTGGTTCAGCATCGATGTAAACTTTACAAAAAGCCGAAAAAATACGACAATAGCTGTATGAATTTCCCATACTATCAGAGCTGCGCACTACCTCAGACCCTCACCCTCACCTCCCCTCATTTTATGAACGCACAAGTGCCTAATTCCTCCCCTCACCTCATCACTTAACGATATCAGTACCTCTTGCCTCACCTCACCTCACCAACTCCAAAAATCAAACCTCTTGCCTCACCTCACCTCAATGACTTGGAAAATCTACCCTCTTGCCTCACCTCACCTCACTAACTCTAAACCATACCCTCTTACCTCACCACCCCTCCATACGTTCATTATGTGTATAATAAGTTGTAAATGGAATTTAAGTGAAATTATGTGATGTAATCACGAATCACAAACCACATGTTTAGTATCTACATTACAGATTAATTTTTACACATAAAGCTTTATTTTGCATCACCGTATAGTTAACACATTAGACAATTACTGAGTCAAAAAGTCCTCAACAATCGCGATTGGTTTTATACTCATTCATTTATTCGTTTTTTTGCTCATTCATGAATGTTTGTCTGCAACAAAGAAGTTTCTCAATAGTTTCCGTATACAACGACGCTCTACGAGACCTTGCAATTGATCCAGCGACTAAAAATAACCGTTCGATTCCACCTGACGATGCTGGACGGGCCAGAAACACTATTGCCGTTTGATTTTACACTTTTGGTTATCGAGTGGAACAGTGTTCCAGGAACACCTCCGGATTCCAGTTTAGTTGGTTTCAACTTTCTCAGAAGTAAAGAAACCGTTTGATGAAAATCAGTAACAAAATCAACTAAATGTTACCATTAAACAATCGCGATTGTTTACTCGCATAGGGTAGCCTATGGCTGGTTTTGATATTTTGACATTTATTTAACAACGCCAATAGCTAAATTAAAACACTAAATTTTGAAAGCAACTACAATGGAATATACTTGGTTGAGAGCAAGTTGCTTTGAGCAAGGTAAAATCGTTAAATCTAGGGTAATTCCGTTGCATCGGAGTTGAAAGCTTACAAAAAAAGTGAACCGTTGGTTGGCTTTTTAGTAAGCGGAGAAAAACGCGTGTCAGTCTGTAGACACCCCTCACCAAGTCCTCACCTCGCCTCACCTCTATACTAACAAGAGTTGGTCCACCTCGCCTCACCTCACCTCAATTTGAAAAAGTATTAGGTCCCCTCACCTCACCTCACCTCCATATCAACGAGATTTGGACCCCCTCACCTCACCTCACCTCGTTAAGGAAAAAAATGAGCCCCTCTTGCCTCGAGGCAATTTTTCGTGAAATACCTCATGAGGTGTGCACAGCTCTGCATACTATACAGCACAAGCTATGAAACATTTTTGAAGCCGAAGCAAAACAAACTATATGAACATCCGAGTTACTTTAAAACTACATTTTAAAAAAGTAAATGGAAAAATTCTACAAATTTTGATATACCTCTGTGCTTCAAGCTCTGTTTCAACTGTAAAAAATCAGTGGAACGGGAAGATATTACCAATAAATGATTCAAAAGTTTCAAACGATGAGTATCGAGAAACTTCACAAAGTTCATAGGGTATACATGTCTATTTTCTACAGTGTCAAAAAAGAAAAAGCAATAAACACCTTTTTGATTTACACAAAAATCCCGTTTTAATGAGCTTAAAATACTACGATTTTATTCTCAGGAGAAAGACGGAGGTCTTATAATCACGACTGATTATTCCTTAACAGCTCCTGGGAATGCAATAACTCAATCCTTCTATCAAACTATCCCGCCAATATATCCGCTAATTCATAAAAAACGTAGAGGCGCCCGAGAAAGCAGATCTTTGTCTCTCATGCTGACCCAGGCTATAGATAACAGCATCTAGTTCCACCAACCGGAAACTTGTTTTCCCAACACAGTTTCCAACCTTGTAGTTTCCATTTTCCAGGAAAGATGTCGACTGTACTGTTTTCTTTGTTGTTGAAAGCTGTTGAAAGCCTGGCCGTGGCAACTAAAAATCCAATTTTTACGTTTTATTATAGTTCTTTATTATTATTCATGTTTGCTTGTTTTTCTTTGCTTGCATGTATTATGTTTAAATACTAAAGTTAGAAAAAAATCAAGTAGGAGAAAAGAACTTACATGTGCTGTAATTAAAAGCCCTTTGATGCACAATAGCACAATTTTATAAACTATATGTATTATGGTTTCACCCATGTAATAGTGAACAATGAATGCATTATTACCATTCAATAATTAAAATTATGCATTTAAGCATATGAATGAACAATAGTATACATACAAAAATATGCAAGTATATTTAAATCAACAGTACAGTTGCTTTCACCTACGCAGAACTGTAGCACACTTAGTATAGCAATGTTTAGTTTGGATGTTATTTCTCCTGAATTAACATCTCAAAGCCGCTTACTAATAATACGTGGCTATTTATTACTTGCGTCTCAAAAAAGCACAACTACCAACAAGTAGGTTTACCAACTCTGGTGTACTTACACTACTAAGATATAAGTGAGAGAATAACAAATCAGAAAAATAAAGTTAAAATCAGTGAGAAACCTCCTGAATATCTGAAAATAAAATACAATAATTTAATATTTGTATTAAATACCAATTCAAATAAATCTTTGGCTGACTTTTTTTTGAAAATCAGATAACAAATATAAACCAAAAAATATGTGCAGCATAACATAAAGTTACAATTTCACAGCTAGTTTCATAAATCATGCAAGTGCGATATTTAATCCTGTTTCGAAAATTGAAAATTGCACCTTTCTCAAAACATTTTTAGTATTTTGTGTTATAACGACAAAGAAAACAAATAATAAGTAAACGCGGAAACCTCAGGAAAATACTTAAACGTCAACACATTTAGCTGCAAATAGAGTAATATTAAGATAGGAACAAAAGCTTCCGGAACATTATACAATCACTCAATCAATACTCCTGTACCTTACCTCACTACCTCCATTTTGCAATAGTAATCTCCTAGCTTGTAATTACGTACAATATTAATTAAAAAGCACGGTTCCTTTGGCTTCGCCTTCTGGCATTAAGGTTTACCTTTTATTAACTAAAACATGTTTTATTCCTTATAACCAGCCTATCAAAGACCCAAAATTCATTTTTATCATATTTGTGCACCATTTTTAGTTTTATGGTTTACTTTACACAGCTTTTGTATTTAGCCTTAGCTTAGAATGTCTTTCACAGTACGAAAATTACACACTGCAACAAATAATTTCAGGTTACGTAGGTTTGCTATCTGAGAACACGGCGTACGGTTGCTGTAATGCGGTGACTGAGTTTAGCCTGAAATTAATTACACAGATAAACAAAATGTGGACTTGCTAACTGAGAAAGCCTGTTAGGCTTTTCATTTCTCTTTTGGGAGCGCACGCTATTTGGATTATTTTTCTGCGCACTGTTTACCCCACAGATAGGTAATACGAGCAACTGGTGATAGTACATAAGTCGAAGGTTTGACTTGCAACATGACACAAGTAGAAATTGTAAGCTCCATAAGTTTTAAATATGCTTGAAAAAAACCACAAAGTAGCTGGAACATGCTGCCGTTAATGGAAGAAGCTGCGTATGATACCCAAATATTTTCTAATTAGTCGCTAAACTTTCACGACGAATGTAGTTTCCTTTTATGTACACGTTTCAAGAACTGCATAGTTTCTGGAATTTCAAAGAACTGCTTCGTGACAAAGAGTGCTGCACACATTTTACAGAGTTTAGTGTGTTTTGTGCTTGACAAATTTGTTAATTATTTATAGGAACGTACTTGTGATACATGTGGTTGTAGTTAAACATACAACAAAGACCGGCGTCACGCACCTTTATCCAAAATTTGGCGGTAGCAAATCCGTTGGTTATTCTGTGCTTTGTTCCAGCTATACTAGTGGACAACTTAATTATACGTTCGTAGTTTAGAAAATTCTCCATTTAAGCATATTTTAACATAATTCTATGAATTATTTTTTGTTTTTGCATTGCAGCGTGCATTTTTTGGTTAACCAATGTGTAAGATTACTTCATACAGCCAGGAATCGTCCGTATTAAGTTCAGTGCACTATGTACTCTTTAGTAGCCATATCGTTTGACCAATAAATCAGCTAGAAAGTCATTTTTCTACAGTACATTGAACCTTGTCTAAAAACTGAACCTTGTTATTGTATATTATCAGATTTTGTGCAATTCACTAGTCACTGGGCGTACCTCCCATTATTTCTGTTCTATCAGCAGTTGACCAGAATTTTTTAATTGTCTGCGTTATCAGGATATTTGGACTATTTGTAACCCTGCCGTGAGCGGTTGTATTGTCGTATTTATGTAGGCATAGTATGTACAGTTAGATGTTTTGGTTATGTACTGATCAAGATAATATTCGTCGTGCAATTTCCACAGTATTTCGAGAAAACAGTAATTTATATTTTTTAGAACTTATATTTTACAGCTAGCTCAACATCTTTTTATGGAACGTGTGAGTTTGATTAAATATAGATAAGCGAGAATAAAACAAGCTTTTCTATAAAGACGAGACGATATTTCAGACGAGTTTGCTGGCTAAACTTGAAACTAGATACCAATGCAATATCTGCTTTGTGCAAGTTCTGCAGGCCGGTGGTACAAACTGGAATTCCACAAAAGAAAATATTTGTACAATGCAAACCTTTTCTCGTTATGGATTCTCGCTTTCATATTGTTCTCCGCTTTGTTCTGATTAGCCAAAAAACTTTTTGAAATAAAGTGGGATGTTCATTTTACTGGTTATCTGTATAACTCATTAAAATGTTGAAGAATGTCATTTGCTATTAGTTGATAATGATCTACTGAAATTCGGTGTACTAACGCTTTTCGATATCCATTCTGAAAAGCTTTTAATGAACTTTTCCCATAGCAGAGAAAGGGTATCTCCAAGGAGCACTGAAGTGTCCACTATTATTGGAATACTCGATTAAAAGAATAATTATGTAAACTTTGTGCAGAATTTCTGAACTGAAGTTATATGCTTTGGGATGTCACGGGCTACACCAACAAAGACCTACAAAATGAAGGAGCACCCAAAC
>JAIQCH010000019.1:0-77500 GCA_029691765.1 Entomobrya proxima | reverse complement strand
GTGGGGGGGGGGGGGGGGGGGGGGTGGGGGGGGGGGGTGGGGGGGTGGGGGGGGGGGGGGTGGGGGGGGGGGTGGGTGGGGGGGGGGGGGTGGGGGGGGGGGGTGGGGGTGGGGGGGGGGGGGGTGTGGGGGGGGTGTGGGGGGGTGGGGGGTGGGGGGGGGGGTGGGGGGGGGGTGGGGGGGGGGGGGGGGGGGGGGTGGGGGGGGGGGGGGGGGGGGGGGGGGTGGGGGGGGGGGGGGGGTGGGGGGGGGGGGGGTGGGGGGGTGGGGGGGGGGGGGGGTGGTGGGGGGGGGTGGGTGGTGGGGTTGTGGGTGGGTGTGGGGGGGGGGGTGGGGGTGGTGGGGGGGTGGGTGGGGGTGGTGGGGGGGTGTGGGGTGGGTGTGGGGGGGGGGGGGTGGTGGGGTGGTGTGGTTGGTGGGGGTGGGGGTGGGGGTGGTGGGGGGGGTGGGGGTGGGGGGTGGGGGGGTGGTGGGGGGGGGTGTGGGTGGTGGGGGGTGGGGTGGTGGGGGGGGGTGGGGTGGGTGGGGTGTGTGGGGGGTGGGGGGTGGGGGTGGGTGGGGGGTGGGGGGTGTGGGTGGGGGGTGGGTGGGGGGGTGGGTGTGGGGGTGGGGGTGGGTTGGGGGGTGGGTGGGGGTGGGTGGGGGGGTGGTGGGGGTGGGTTGGGGGTGGTGGGGTGGGTGGGTGGTGGGGGGTGTGGGGGGGGTGGGGTGGGTGGGTGGGTGTGGTGGGGTGGTGGGGGGGGTGTGGGTGGTGGGTGGGGTGGGGGTGGGGGTGGGGGGGGTTTGGTGGTGGGTGTGGTGGGGGGTTGGGGGGTGTGGGGGTGGGGTGGGTGGGGTGGTGTTGGGGGTGGGGGGGTGGTGGGGTGGGTGGGGTGTGGGGGGGTGGGTGGGGTGTGGGGGGTGGGTGGGGGTTGGGGGGGGTGGTGGTGTGGGGGTGGGTGGGGGGTGGGGTGGGTGGGGTGTGGGGGGGGTGGGTGGGGGTGGTGGGTGGGGTGGGTGGTGGGTGGGGGGGTGGGGGGGGTGTGGGGGTGGTGGTTGGGGGGGGTGGGGTGGGGTGGTGTGGGGGGGGTGTGGGTGGGTGGGGTGGGTTGGGGGGGTGGGGTGGGGGGTGGGTGGGGGGGGTGGTGGTGGGGTGGGGGTGGGTGGGGGGGTTGTGGGGTGTGGGGGTGGGGGTGGTGTTGGGGTGGGGGGTGGGTGTGGGGGGGGGTGTGGGTGGGTGGGGTGTGGGGGTGGGGGGTGGGTGGTGGGGGTGGGGGGTGTGGGGGGGTGGTGGTGGGTGGGGTGGGGGGGGTGGGGGTGTGGGTGGGGGGGGGGTGGGTGGGGGTGGTGGGGGGGGGTTGGGGGTGGGTGGGGGGGTGGTGGGTTGGGGGTGGGGTGGGGGTGTGGGGGGTGGGGGGGGTGGGGTGGGTGGGGGTTGTGGGGGGGGGGGTGGTGGTGGGGGGGGGGGTGGGGGGGTGGGGTGTGGGTGGGGGTGGGGGGTGTTGGGGGTGGGTGGGGTGGGGTGGGGGGTGGGTGGGGTGGGGTGGGGGTGGGGGGTGGGGTGGGTGGGGGGTGGGGTGTGGGGGGGTGGGGTGGGGGGGGTGGGTGGGGGGTGGGTGGGGGGGGGTGGTGGGTGGGTGGGGTGGGGGTGGTGGGTTGGGGGTTGGTGGGGTGGGGGGGTGGGGGGGGTGGGGGGGTGGTGGGGGGTGGGTGGTGGGGGGGTGGTGGGTGGGGGTGGGGTTGGTGGGTGGGGTGGGGTGGGTGGGGGTGGGGGTTGGGGGGGGGGTGGGTGGGGTGTGGGGTGGGGGTGGGGTGTGGGGGGTGGGGGTTGGGTTGTGGGGGGTGGGTGGGGGTGGGTGGTGGGGGGTGTGTGGGGGGGTGGGTGTGGGTGGGGTGGGTGTGGGGGGGGGGTTGGGGTGTGGTTGGGGGTGGGGGTGGTGGGGTGGGGGGGGTGTGGGTGGTGTGGGTGTGGGTGGGGTGGGGGGTGGTGGGGGGGTGGGTGGGGGGTGGGGGGGTGGGGTGGTGGGGGGTGGGTGTGGGGTGGGGGGTTGGTGGGTGTGGGGGTGGGGGTGGGGGGTGGGGTGGTGGGTGTGGGTGTGGTGGGGGTGGGTGGGGGGGGTGGGGGTGGGGGGTGGGGTGGGGGGGTGTGGTGGGTGGGGGGGGGTGGGGTGGGGGTGTTGGGTGGGGGGGGGGTGTGGGGTGGGTGTGGGGGTGGGGGGTGGGGGTGGGGTGGGGGTGGTGGGGGTGGGGGTTGGGGGGTGGGGTGGTGGGGGTGGGGGGGGTGGGTGGGGGTGGGGTGGGGTGGGTGGGGTGGGGGGGGGGTGGTGGGTTGGGTGGGGGGGGGTGGGGTGGGTTGGTGGGGTGGGTGTGGGGGGTGGGTGGTGGGGTGGGGGGTGGGGGGTGTGGGGGGGGGTGTTGTGGGTGGGGGGTGGGGTGGTGGGGGGGGGGTGGGTGTGGGGTTGGGGTGGGGGGGGGTTGGGGTGGGGTGGGGGGGGTGGGGTGGGTGGGGTGGTGGGTGGTGGTGGTGGGTGGGGGGGTGTGTGGTGGGGGGGTGGGTGGTTGGGGTGGGTGGTGGGGGGGGGGTGGTGGGGTGTGGTGGGGTGGGGGTGGTGGGGTGGGGGTGGGTGGGTGTGGGGGGTGGGGGGGTGGGTGGGGGGGGGTGTGGGTGGGTGGGTGGGGGGGGTGGGTGGGGGGTGGGGTGGGTGGGTGGGGGTGGGGGGGGTGGGGGGTGGGTGTGGGGGGTGGTGGGTGGGGGTGGGGTGGGGGGTGGTTGGGGGTGGGGTGGGGGGTGGGGGGGGTGGGGTGGGGGTTGTGGGGGGGGGTGGGTGGGGTGGGTGGGGTGGGGGTTGTGGGGTGGGGTGGGGGTGGGTGGGGTGGTGGGGGGTGTGGGGGGGGGTGGTGGTGGGGGTGGGGTGGGGTTGTGGTGGGGGTGGGGTGGGGTGTGGGTGGTGGGGGTGGGGGTTGGTGGGGGGGGGGTGTGGTGGGTGGTGGGTGGGTGGGGGGGGTGGGGTTGGGGGGGGGGGGTGGGTGGGTGGGGGGTGGGGGTGGGGTGGGTGTGGGGTGGGGGGGGTTGGGTGGGGGGTGGTGGGGGGGGTGTGGGTGGGGTGTGGTGTGGGGGGTGGTGGGGTGGGGTGGGGGTGGGGGGTGTGGGGGGGTGTGGGGTGTGGTGGGGGGTGGGTGGGTGTGGGTGGGTTGGTTGGGTGGGTGGGGGTTGTGGGTGGGGGTGTGGGGGGGGGGGGGGTGGTGGGGGGGTGGTGTGGGGTGTGGTGTGGGTGGGGTTGGGGGGGGGGGTGTGGTGGGGGGTGTGGTGGGGGGTGGGTGGGGTGGGTGTTGTGGGGGTTGGGTGGGGGGGGTGGGTGGGTGGGGGTGGGTGTGGTGTGGGGGGGGTGGGGGTGTGGGGGGTGGTGGGGTGGGGGGTGGTGGTGGGGGGTGTGGGGGGGTGGGGTGGGGGTGGGTGGGGTGGGGTGGGGGGTGGGTGGTGGTTGGGGGTGGGGTGGGTGGGGGGTGGGGGGGGGGGTGTGGGGGTGGGGGGGGTGTGGGTGGGGTTGGGGGTGTGGGGGGGTGGGGGGTGGGTGGGGGGTGGGGGTGGGGTGGTGGGGGGTGGGTGTGGGGGGGTGGGTTGGGGGTGGGGGGGTTGTGGGTGGGTGGGGTGGGGGGGTGGGTGGGGGGTGGGGGTGGGTTGTGGTGGGGGTGGGGGTGGGTTGGGGGGTGTGGGGTGTGGGGTGGGTGGGGTTGGGTGGGGGGTGGGGGGGTGGGGGTGGGTGGGGGTGTGGGGTGGTGGGTGGGGGGTGGGTGTGGGTGTGGGGGGGGGTGTGGGGGGTGGTGGGGGGGTGGGGTTGGGGGTGGGGGGTGGGGTGGGGGTGGGTGGGGGGTGGTGGGGGGGGGGGTGTGGGTGGGGGGTGGGGGTGTGGGTGGGGTGGTGGGGGGTGGGGTGTGGTGGTGTTGGGGGTGGGGGTGGGGGTGGGGGGTGTGGGGGTGGGGGGTGGTGGGGTGTGGGGTGGTGGGGGGTGGGGGGGGGGTTGGGGGGGGGTGGGGGGGGGGTGTGGGGGGTGGGGTGTGGGGGGTGGGGGGTGGGGGTGTGGGTGGTGGGGGGGTGGGTGGGGGGGGTGGGTGGGGGGTGGTGGGGGGTGGGTGGTGGGGGTGGGGTGGGTGTTGTGGGGGGGGGTTGGGGGGGGGTGGGTGGGTGTGGGGGGGTGGTGTGGGGTGTGGGGGTGGGGGGTGGGGGTGGTGGGGGGTGGGGGGTGGGGGTTGGGGTGGGGGGGTGGGTGGGGTGGGGGTGTGGGTGGGTTGGGGGGGTGGGGTGGGGTGGGGGGGGTGGGGGTGGGGGTGGTGGTGTGGGGGTTGTGGGTGGGGGGGTGTTGGGGTGGGTGGGGTGGGGGGTGGGTGGTGGTGTGGGGTGTGGGGGGGTGGTGGGTGGGGGGGTGTGGGTGGGGTGGTGTGGGGGGTGGGGGTGGGGTGGGGGTGGGGTGGGGGTGTGGTGGGGTGGGTGGGGTGTGGGGTGGGGTTGGTGGGTGGTGGGGTTGGGGGGGGTGGGGGGGGTGGGTGGGTGGGGTGGGTGGGGGGTGGGTGGTGGGGGGTGGGGTGGTTGTGGGGGTGGGTGGGGGGTGGGGGGTGTGGGGGTGGGTGTGGGGGTGGGGGGTGGGGGGGTGGGGGTGGGTGGGGGGTGGTGGGGGTGGGTGGGGGGTGTGGGGTGGGGGTGGGTGGGTGGTGGGGGGGGGGTTGGGGGTGTGGTTGGGGTGGGGGTGGGGGGTGGGGGGTGGTTGGGGGTGGGGGGTGGGGTGGGGGTGGGTGGGGTGGGTGGGGGTTGGTGGGTGGGTGGGGTGGGGTGGGGGGGGGGTGGGTGGTGGGTGGGGGTGGGGGGGGGTGGTGTGGGGTGGGGGGTGGGGGGTGGGTGTGGTGGGTGGGGTGGGGGGGGTGGGGGTGGGGGGGTGTTGGGGGGGGTGGGGGGGGGGTGGGGGGGTGGGGGGGTGGGGTGGGGTGGTGTGGGGTGTGGGGGGGGTTGGGGTGTGGGGGGGTGGGTGGTTGTGGGGGGTGTGGGGTGGGGTGGTGTGGGTTGGGGGGGGGGTGGGGGGGGTTGGGGTGGGGGGGTGGGGGGGGTTGGTGGGTGGGGGTGGGGGGTGGGGGTGGGGGGGGTGTGGTGGGGGGTTGGGGGTGTTGGGGTGGGGGTTGGGGTGGGGTGTGGTGGGGGGGGGGTGGGTGGGGTGGTGGGGGGTGGGGTGGGGTGGGTGGGGGGGTGGGGGTGGTGGGGGTGGGGTTGGGGGTGGGTGGGGGTGGGGGGGGGGTGGGGTGGGTGGGGGGGGGGGGTGTGTGGGTTGGGGGGGTGTGGGTGGGGGGGGGTGGTTGGGGGGGTGGGGGGTGGGGGTGGGGGGGTGGGGGGTGGGTGTGGGTGGTGGGTGGGTGGGGGGGGGGTGGGGTGGGTGGTGGGGGTGTGGGGTGGGGGGTGGGGGTGGGTTGGGGTGGGGGTGTGGGTGGGGGGGTGGGGGGGTGGGGGGTGGGTGTGGGGGGGGTGGTGGGGGTGGGGGGGTGGTGGGTGTGTGGGGGGGGTGGTGGGTGGGGGTTGTGGGTGGGGGGTGTGTTGGTGGGGTGGGGTGTGGGGTGGGGGGGGTGTGGGGTTGGGGGTGGGTGGTGGGGGGTGGGGGGTGGGTGGGGGGGTGGGGGTGGTGTGGGGTGGTGGGTGGGGTGGTTGTGTGGGTGGGGTGGTGGGTGGGGTGGGGTTGTGGGGGTGGTGGGGGTGGTGGGTGTGTGGGTGTGGGGGTTGGGGTGTGGTGGGTGGGGGTGGTGGGTTGGGGGTGTGGGGGGTGGTGGTGGGGGGTGGGTGTGGGGGGTGGGTGGGGTGGTTGTGGGGGGGTGGTGGGGTGGTGGGTTGGTGGGTGGGGGGTGTGGGGTGGGGGGGGGGTGGTGTGGGTGTTGTGGGGGTGGGGGTGTGGGTGTGGGGGTGGGGGTGGGGGTGGGTGGGTGTGGGTGGGGGTGGTGGGGTGGGGGGGTGGTGGGGTTGGGGGTGTTTGGTGGGGTGTGGGGGTGTGTGGGTGTGGGGGTGGGTGGGGGGGGTGTGGGTGGGGGTGTGGGGGGTGGGTGGGGGTGGGGGGTGGTGGGTGGGGGTGGTGGGGGGTGGGGTGTTGGTGTGGGGGTGGGGTGGGGGGTGTTGGTGGGGGGTGGGTGTGGGTGTGGGTGTGGGGGGTTGGGGGTGTTGGGTGGTGTTGGGTGGGTGGTGGGTGTGGGTGGGGTTGTGGTGGGGTGTGGGGGGGGGTGTGGTTGTGGGGGGTGGGGTTGGTGTGGGGTGTGGTTGGGGGGTGGGGGGGGGTTGGGGGTGTGGTGGGGGGGGTGGTTGGGGTGGGGGGGGTGGGGGTGGTGGGGGGTGGGGGGGGGGTGGGGGGTGGGGTGGGGGTGGGGGTGGGGGTGGGGGGTGGGTGGGGGGTGGGGGGGTGTGGGTGGGGTGGTGGGGTGGGTGGTGGGTGGGGGGTGTGGGGGGGGGGTGGGTGTGGGTGGGGGGGTGGGGTGGGTTGGGGGTGGGGGTGTGGGGGGGTGGGTTGGTGGGTGGGGGGTTGGGGTGGGTGGGTGTGGTGGGGTGTGGGGGGGGTGGGGGGTGGGGGTGGGTGGGTGGGGTGGGGGGTGGTGGTGGGGGGGGTGTGGGGGGTGGTGGGGGGGGGGTGGGTGGGGTGGGTGTGGTGGGGTGTTGGGGGGGGGGTGGGGTTGGTGGTGGGGGTGGGGGGTGGTGGGGGGTGTGGGGTGGGGGTGGGGGGGTGGGGTGTGGGTGTGGGGTGGGTGGTGGGGGGTGGGTGGGGGGGGGTGGGTGGTTGGGGTGGGGTGGGGGGGTGGGGTGGGTGGTGGGGTGGGGGGGTGTGGGGGGGTGGGGGGTGGGGGGGTGGGGGTGGGTGGTGGGGTGTTGGTGGGGGGGGGTGTGGGTGGGGGGTGGTGTGGGGTGGGGGGGTTGTGGGGGGGTGGGGTGGGTGGGGGGTGGGGGTGGGGGTGTGGGGTGGGGGGTGGTGGGTGGGGTGGGGTGGGGGTGGGGGTGGGGGTGGGTGGGGGTGTGGGTGGGGGGGTGGGGTGGTGGGTGGGGGGTGGGTGGTGGGGGGGGTGGGGGGTGGGTGGGTGGGGTGGTGGGGTGGTGGTGGGGGGGGGTGGTGTGGGGGGGGGTGGGGTGGGGGGGTGGTGGGGTGGTGGGTGTGGGGGGTGGGTGGGGGTGGGGTGGGGGGGTGGGTGGTGGGGGGGGGGGTGGGGGTGGGTGGTGGGGGGGTGTGGGGGGGGGGTGGGGGTGGGGGTGTGGGGGTGGGGGTGGGGTGGTGTGGGGGTGGTGGGGTGGGGGGTGGGGGTGGTTGGGGGGGGGGTGGGGTGGGGGGTGGGGGGGTGGGGTGGGTGGTGGGGGGTGGGTGGGGGTGGGGTGGGGGGGGTGGGGTGTGGTGGGGGGGGTGGGGTGGGGGGTGTGGGGGGTGGGTGTGGGGTGGGTGGGGTGGGGGTGGTGGGGGGGTGGTGTGGGGGGGGGTGGGTGGGGGGGGTGGGGTTGGGTGGGTGGGGGTTGGGGGGGGTGGGGGGGGGGGGTGGGGGGGGTGGGGGGGGTGGGTGGGGGTGTGGGTGGGGTGGTGGGGGGTGGGGGGTGGGTGGGTGGGTGGGGGGGGGGTGGTTGGGTGGGTGGGGTGGGGGGGGGGGGTGGGTGGGGTGGGTGGGGGGTGGTGGGTGGGTGGGGTGTGGTGGGTGGGGGTGGGGGGGGTGGGGTGGTGGGGGGGTGGGGGGGGTGGGGGGGGTGGGGTGGGGGGGGGTGGGGGTGGGGGGTGGGGGTGTGGTGGGGGGGGGGTGGGGGGTGGGGGTGGGTGGGGGGTGGGGTGGGTTGTGGGGGTGGTGGGTTGGGGGGTGGGGGGGTGGGGGGGTGGGGGGGTGGTGGGGTGGGGTGGGGGGGGTGTGGGGTTGGTGGGGGTGGGTGGGGGGGTGGGTGGTGGGGGGTGGGGGGTGTGTGGGTGGGGGGGGGTTGGTGGGTGGGTGGGTGGGGGGTGGGGGGTGGGGGTTGGGGGGTGGGGGGGTGGGGGGGGGTGGGGGTGGGGGGGGTGGGTGGGTGTTGGTGGGTGGGGGTGGTGGGGTGGGGGGGGTGTGGGGGGGTGGGGGTGGGTGGGGTGGGGGTGGTTGGGGTGGGGGTGGGGGGTGGGTGGGGTGGGTGTGGTGGGTGGGGGGGGTGTGGGGGTGGGGGTGGGTGGGGGGGGTGGGTGGTGGGGGGTGGTGGGGGGGTGTGGGTGGGGGGTGGGGGGTGGGGGGGGGGGTGGGGTGGTGGGTGTGTTGTGGGTGGGTGTGGGGTGGGGGGGTGGTTGGGGGTGGGGTGGGGGGTGGGGGGGTGGTGGGGGTGGGGTGTGGTGGGTGGGGGTGGGGGGGGGGGTGGTGGGTGGGGTGTGGGGGGGGTGGGGGGTGGGGGTGGTGGTGGGGGTTGGGTGGGGGGGGGTTGGGGGTGGGGTGGGGGTGGTTGTGGTGGGTGGGTGGGGGTTGGGGTGGGTGGTGGTGGGGGGTTGGGGGGGGGGGGGTGGGTGGGTGGGGTGGTGGGTTGGGGGGTGGGGTGTGTTGGGGGTGGTGGGGGGTGGGTTGGGGTGGGGTGGTGGGGGTGGGGGTGGGTGTGGGGGGGGGTGGGGGTGGGGGGTGGTGGGTGGGTGTGGGGGGGGTGGGGTGGGTGGGGGGTGGTGGGTGGGTGGGGGGGTGGGGGGTGGGTGGTGTGGGGGGGGGGTGGGTGGGGTGGGGGTGTGGGGGTGGGGTGGTGGGTGGGGTGGTGGGGGGGGGGGGGGTGTGGGGGTGGGGTGGTGTGGGTGGGGGGGGTGGGTGTGGGGGTGGGGGGTGGGTGGGTGGGGGGGGGGTGTGGGTGTGGGGGGGGGTGGGGGTGGTGGGGGTGGGGGGTGGGGTGGTGGGGGTGGGGGTGGGGGTGGGGTGGGGGGGGTTGGGGGGTGTGGGTGGGTGGGGGGGGTGGTGGGGGTGGGGGTGGGGTGGGGGGGTGTGGTGGGGGGTGGGTGGTGTGGGGTGGGGGGTGGGGGGTGGGTGGGGGGGTGGTGGGGTGTGGGTGGGGTGTTGGGGGGGGGGGGGGTTGTGGGGGGGTGTGGGTGGGTGGGGGTGGGGGGGTGGGTGGGTGGGGGGTGGTGGGTGGGGGGGGGGTGGTGGGGTGGTGGGGTGGGGGTTGTGGGGTGGGGGTGTGGGGGGTGGGGTGGGTGTGGGGTGGGTTGGGGGGTGGGGGGTGGGGGTGGTGGTGGGGTGGGGGGGTGGGTGGGTGGGGGTGTTGGGGTGGGGTGGTGGTGGTGTGGGGTGGGTTGGGGGGGTGGGTGTGGGGGGGGGTGGGGGGGTGGTGGGGTGGGGGGGTGGGGGTGGTTGGTGGGGGGTGGTTGTGGGGTGGGGGTGGGTGGTGGGGTGGGGGGGGGTTGGGGGTGGGTGTGGTGGTGGGGGTGTGGGGGGGGGTGGGGTGGGTGTGGGTTGTGGTGGGTGGGTGGGGGGGTGGGGGTGTGGTTGGGGGGGGTGGGGGTGGGTGGGGTGTGGGTTGGTGGGGGTGGGGGGGGGTGGGTGGGGGGGGGGGTGGGTGGGGTGGTGGGGGTTGTGGGGGGTGGGGGGGGGGGGTGGGTGGGGGTGGGTGGGTGGGGGGGGTGGGGGTGGGTGTGGGTGGTGGGTGGGGGTGTGGGGGTGGGTTGGGGGGTGGGTGGGGGTGTGGGGGGGGTTGGGGGGTGGGGGGGTGGGGTGGGGGGGTGGTGTGGGTGGTGGGTGGGGGTGGGGGGTGGTGTTGGGGGGGGGTGTGGGGGTTGGGTGGGGTGGTGGGGTGGTGGTGGGGGGGGTGGGGGTGGTGTGGGGGTTGGGTGGGGGGGTGGGGTGGGGTGGGGTGGGGGTGGGGTGTTGGGGGGTTGGTGGGTGGGGTGTGGTGGGGGGGTGGGGGTTGGGTGGTGGGGTGTGGGGGGGGTGGGGGGTGTGGGGTGGGGGTGGGGTGGTGGGTGGGGGGGGGTGGGTGGTGGGGGTGGGGGGGTGGGGGTGGGGTGGGGGGTGGGGGGTGGGTGGGGGGGGGGTGGGGGTGGGTGGTGGGGTGGGGGGGGTGGGGGTGGGGTTGGGGGGGGGTGGGGTGGGTGGGGGGTGGGGGGGGTGTGGGGGGTGGGGTGGGGGGTGGTGTGGGGGGTGGGGTGGGGGTGGGTGGGGGGGGGGTGGGTGGGGGGGGGTGTGGGGGGGTGGTGGGGGTGGGGTGGGGGGTTGGGTGGGGGGGGTGGGGGGTGGGGGGGTGGGGGTGGGTGGGGGTGTGGGGGGGTGGTGGGGGTGGGGGTGGGTGGGTGGGGGGGGGTTGTGGGGTGGTGGTGGGGGTGGGGTGTGGGGGGGGTGGGGTTGGGTGGTTGTGGGGTGTGGGGTGGGGTGGGGGTGGGGGGGTGTTGGGTGGGGTGTGGGGGTGTGGGTGGTGGGTGGGGGGGGGTGGGGGTGGTGGGGTGGTGGGGTGGGGGGGTGGGGGTGGTGGGGGGTGGGGTGGGGGTGGGGGGTGTGGGTGGGGGGTGTTGGTGGGGGGTGGTGGTGGGGGGTGTGGTGGGGTGGGGTGGGGGTGGGTGTGGGGGTGGGGTGGGGTGGTGGGGGGTGTGGGGTGGGGGGGTGGGTTGTGGGTGGGGGGGGTGGGTGGGTGGTGGTGGGGGGGTTGGTGGGTGGGGGTGGGGTGTGGGGGTGGGTGGGGTGGGGGTGTGGGTGGGGTGGGGGGTGGTGGGGTGGGTGGGGGGGTGTTGGGGGTGGGGTGGGTGGGTGGGGGTGTGGGGTGGGGGGGGTGGTGGGGGTGGGGGGGTGGTGGGGGTGGGGGGTGGGGGTGGGGGGGGGTGGGGTGGGGGGTGGGGTTGGGGTGGGGGGGTGGGGTGGGGGTGGGTGGTTGGGGGGGGGGGTGGGGGGTGGTGTGGGGGGGGGTGTTGGGGTGGTGGGGTGGGGGTGGGTGGGGGGTGGGTGTGGGGGGGTGGGGTGTGTGGGGTGGGGGGGTGGTGGTGGGGTGGGGGTGGGGTTGGGTGGGGGTGGGTTGGGGGGTGGGGGTGGGTGGGGGGGGTGTGGGTGTGGGGGGTTGGGGTGGGGGGGGGGTGGGGGGTGGGTGGGGGTGGGGGTGGGGGGGTGGGGGTGGGTGGGGGGTGTGTGGGGTGGTGGGGGTGGGGGTGGGGGTGGGGTTGGGGGGGGGGTGTGGGTGGTGGGTTGGGGTGGTGGGGGTGGGGTGGTGGTGTGGGTGGGGGGTGTGGTGGGGGGTGGGTGGGGTGGGGGTGGGTGGTGGGGTTGGGTGGTGGGTGTGGTGGGGGTTGGTGGTGGTGGGGGGGTGGGGGGTGGGGTGTGTGGGTGGTGGGGTTGGGGTGGGGGGGTGGGGGGGGTGGGTTGGGGGGGTGTGGGGGTGGGGGGTTGGGGGGTGTGGGGGTGTGGGTGGTGGGGGTTGGGTGGGGGGTGTGGGTGGGGGTGGGGGTGGGGGGGGGGGGGGGTGTGGGGGGGTGGGGGTGGGGGGTGGGGTGTGGGGGGGGGGTGGTGTGGGGGGTGGGTGGGGTGGGTGGGGTGGGTTGGGGTGGGTGGGGGGTGTGGGGGGTGGGGTGGGGTTGGGGGTGGTTGGGTGGGGGGGTGGGGGGGTGTGGGGTGGGGGTGGGGGGGTGGTGGGGGTGGGTGGGTGTGGGGTGGGTGGGTGGGGTGGGGGGTGGTGGGTGGGGGGTGGGTGGGGGTGTGGGTGGGGGTGGGTGGGGGGGTGGGTTGTGGGTGGGGGGGGTGTGGTGGGGGTGGGTGGGTGGGGTGTGGTGGGTGTGGGGGTGGGGTGTTGGGTGGGGGGTGGGGTTTGGGGTGGGGGTGGGTGGGGTGGGGTGGGGGGGGGGGTGTGGGGGGGGGTGGGGGGGTGGGGGTGGGGTGGTGGTGGGGTGGGGGTGTGGGGGTGGGTGGGGGTGGGGTGGGGGGTGGTGTGGGTGTGGGGGGTGGGTGGGGGGGTGTGGGGGTGGGGTGGGTGGGGGTTGGGTGGGGGTGTGGGGGTGGGGGGGGGTGGGTGGGGGTGTTGGGGGTGGGTGTGGGGGGGTGGGGGGTGGGTGGTGGGGTGTGGGTGGGGGGGGTGGTGGGGGGTGGTGTGGGGGGTGGGGTGGGTGGGGGTGGTGGGGTGGGGGGTGGTGGGTGGGGTGGTGGGGGGGTGGGGTGGGGGTGGGGTGGGTGGGTGGGGGGTGGTGGGTTGGGGTGTGGGGTGGGGGGGGGTGGGGGTTGGGGGGGGTGGGGGTGGGTTGGTGGGGGGGGGGTGGGGGTGGGGGGTGGGGTGGGGGGTGGGGGTGGGGGTGTGGTGGTGGGGGGGGGGTGGGGGTGGGTGGGTGGGGGTGGGTGGGGGTGTGTGGGGTGGGGGTTGGGTGGTGGGGGGGGTGGGGGGGTGGGTGGGGTGGGGGGTGGGGGTGGGGGGGTGTGGGGTGGGTGGGTGTGGGGGGGGGGGGTGGTGGGTGGTGGGGGGGGGTGGGGGTGGTTGGGGGGTGGGGTGGGGGGTGTGGGGTGGTGGGGGTGGGGGGGTGGGGTGGGGGGTGGTGGGGGGGGTGGGTGTGGGGGTGGGGGGTGGGGTGGGGTGTGGGGGGGGGTGGGGGGTGTTGGTGGGTGGGGGGGGGTGTGGTGGGGGTGGGTGGGGGGTGGTGGGGGGGGGGTTGGGTGGGGGGTTGGTGGGGGTGGTGGGGGGGGGTGGGGTGGGGTGGGTGGTTGGGGTGGGGTGGGTGGTGGGGGGGTGGGGGGTGGGGGGGGGGTGTGGGGGGGTGGGGGGGTGGGTGGGGGGGGTTGTGGGTGGTGGGGGGGTGTGGGTGGGGGGTGGGGTGGGGTGGGGGGTGTGGTGGGTGTGGGGGTGGGGGTGGGTTGGGGGTGGTGGGTGGGGTGGGGGGTGTGTGGGTTGGTGGGGGGGTGGGGTGGGGGGGTGTGGGGTGGGGTGGGTGGGGTGGGGGGTGTGGGGGGGGGGTGGTGGGGTGGTGGGTGGGTGGGGGGTGGGGTGGGTGTGGGGGGGGGTGGTGGGGGTGGGGGGGTGGGGGGGGTGTGGGGGGGGGGGGGTGGGGTGGTGGGGGGGTGGGGGTGGTGGGGTTGGGGTGGGTGTGGGGTGGGTGGGGGGGGGTGGGGGGTGGTGGGGGGGGGGTGGGTGGGGTGTGGGGTGGGGGGTGGGGGGTGTGGGTGGGGGTGGTGGGGGGGTGGGGTGGTGGGGGTGGGGGGTGGGTGGTGGGGTGGGGTGGGTGGTGGGGGTGGGGGGTGGTGGGGTGGGTGGTGGGGTGTGGGGGGGGTGGTGGGTGGGGGGGGGGTGTGGGGTGTGGGGGGGGGTGGTGGGGGTGGGGGGGTGTGGGTGGGGGGGGGGTGTGGGGGGGGTTGGGGGGGGGGTGGTGGGGGGTGGGGGTGGGGGTGGTTGGGGGGGGGGGGTGGGTGGGGGGGTGGGGGTGGTGGGGGGGGGGGGGGTGGTGGGGGTGGGGTGGGGTGGGGGGTGTTGGGGGGTGGGGGGTGTGGTGGGGTGGGGGGTGGGGTGGGGGGGGTGGTGGGGGGGGGGTGGGGGTGGGGGGGGTGGTGGGGGTGGGGTGGGGTGGGGGGTGTGGGGGGGTGGTGTGGTGGGGTGGGGTGGGGGTGTGGGGGGTGGTGGGGGGGGGTGGGGGTGGTGGGGTGGTGGGGGGGTGGGTGGGGGGGGGTGTGGGGGTGGGGTGGTGGGGGGGGGTGGGGTGGGGGGGGGTGGGGGGGGGGTGGGTGGGGGGTGGGTGGTGGTGGGGGTGTGGGGGGGGGGGTGGGGGGGTGGGGGGTGGGGGTGGGTGGGGTGGGGGGGTGGGGGGGTGGTGGGGGGGTTGGGGGGGTGGGGGGTGTGGGGTGGGTGGGTGGTGGTGGGGGGGGGTGGGGTGTGGGGGGTGGGGTGGGGGGGGGTGGGGGGTGTGGGGGTGGGGGGTGGGGTGGGGGGTGTGGGGGTGGGTGGGGGTGGGGGGTGTGGGGGGGGTGGGGGGGGGTGGTGTGGGGTGGGGTGGGTGTGGTGGGGGGGGGGGTGTGGGGGGGTGGGGTGGGTGGGGGGTGGTGGGGGGTTGGGGGGGGGGGGGTGTGGTGGTGGGGTGGTGGGGGGTGGGTGGGGTGGGGGGTGGGTGTGGTGGGTGGTGGGGGTGGGGTGTGGGGGGGTGGGTTGGGGTGGGGGGGGGTGTGGTGGGGTGGGGGTGGGGGGGTGGGGTGGGGGGTGGGGTGTTGGGTGGGGGTGGGTGGGGGTGGGGGTGGTGGGTGGGGGGTGTTGGGTGGTGGGGGGGGTGGTGGGGGGGGGGGGGTTGGTGGGTGGGGGGTGGGGGGGTGGGGGTGGGGGTGTGGGTGGGGTGGGTGGTGGGTGGGGGTGGGGGGGTGGTGGGTGGGGGGTGGTGGGTGGGGGTGGGTGGGGTGTGGGGGGGGTGGGGGTGGTGGTTGGGGGGGGGGTGGTGGGGGGGGGGGGGTGGGGGTGGGTGGTGTGGGGGTGGGGTGGGTGGTGTGGGGTGGGGGGGTTGGGGGGTGGGGTGTGGGTGGGGGGTGGGGGGGTGGGTGGGGGTGGGGGGTGGTGGGGTGGGGGTGGGGTGGGGGGGGTGGGGGTGGGGTGGTGGGGGGGGTGGGGTGGGGGGGTGGTGTGGTGGGTGGGGGTGTGGGGGGGTGTGGGGTGGTGGGGGGTGTGGGTGGGGGGGTGGGGTGGGGTGTGGGTGGGGGGTGGGGTGGGGGGTTGGTGGGGTGGGGGGGGTGGTGGGGGTGGGGTGGGTTGTGGGGGGGGGTGGTGTGGGTGGGGGGGTGGGGGGGGTGGTGGGGTGGGGGTGTGGTGGGGGGTGGGGGGGGTGGTGGGGTGTGGGTGGGGGGGGGGTGGGGTGGGGGGTGGGGGGGTGGGGTGGGGTGGGGGGTGGGGGGTGGTGGGGGTGGGGTGGGGGGGGTGGGTGGGGTGGTGGGGGGTGGGGTGGGGTGGGGGGGTGGTGGGGGGTGGGTGGGGGGTGTGGGGGGTGGTGTGGGGGTGTGGTGGTGGGGTGGGGGTGGTGTGGGGGTGTGGGTGGGGTGGGGTGGGTGGGGGTGGGGGGTGGGTGGGGGTGGGGTGGGGTTGGGGGTGTGTGGGGGGGGTGGGTGGGTGTTGGGGGGGGTGGGGGTGGTGTGGTGGGGGGTGGGGGTGGGGGGTTGGGGGGTGGGGTGTGGGGGGGTGGGGGTGGGGGGGTGGGTGGGGGGTGTGGTGGGTGGGGGTGTTGGGGTGGGGGGGTGGGGGTGGGGGGGTGGTGGGGGGGGTGGGGGTGTGGGTGGGGGGGGTGGGGGGTGTGGGTGGTGGGTGGGGGTGGGTGGGGGGGGGTGGGGTGGTGGGGGGGGTGGGGGTGGGGGGGGTGGGGGTGGGGTGTGGTGGGGGGGTGGGGGGTGGGTGGGGGTGTGGGTGTTGTGTGGGGGTGTGGGGTGGGGGGGGGTGGGGGTGGGTGGGTTGGGGTGGGGGGGTGTGGGGGGTGGGGTGTGGGGGGTGGGGGGGGGGGTTGGGTGGTGGGGGGGGGTGGGGGGTGGTGGGGTGGGGGGTGGTTGGGGGTGGTGGGGGGTGGGGGGGGGTGGGGGTTGGTGGTGGGTGGTGGGGGTGGGGTGGGGGTGGGGGGTGGGGTGGGGGTGGGGGGGGGTGGGGGGGGGGGTGGGTGGGGGTGGGGTGGGGGGGGGTGGTGGGGGTGGTGGGGGGTGGGGGGGGGTGTGGGGTGGGGGTGGGGGGTGGTGGGGGGGGTGGGGGGGTGGTGGTGTGGGGGGTGGGGGGGTGGGGGGGTGGGGTGTGGGTGGTGGGGGGGGGTGGTGGGGGTGGGTGTGGTGGGGGGGTGGGGTGGGGGTGGTGTGGGGGGGTGGGGGTGGTGTGGGTGGGGGGTGGGGTTGGGGGTGGGGTGGGTGGGGGGTGGGTGTGGGGTGGGGGTGGGGGTGGGTGGGGGGGGGGTGGGGTGGGGTGGGGTGGTGGGGGTGGGGGGGTGGGTGGGGTGGGTGGGGTGGTGGGGGGGGGGTGGGTGGTGGGGTGGGGGTGGTGGTGGGGGTGGGTGGGTGGGTGGGGTGGGGGGGGTGGGTGGGGTGGGGGGTGGTGGGGGTGTGGGGTGGGGGTTGGGTGGTGGGGGGGGGGTGGGTGGTGGGGGGTGGGGGTGGGGGGGTGGGGTGGGGGTGGGGTGGGTGGGGGGTGGGGGTGGGGGGGTGGGTGGGGTGGTGGTGGGGGTGTGGGGGGGGGTGGTGGGTGGGGGGTGTGGTGGGTGGGGGTGGGTGGTGGGGTGGGGGGGGTGGGGGTGGGGTGGTGGGGGTGGGTGGTGTGGGGTGGGGGTGGGGGGTGGGGGGTGGTGGGGTGGGGTGGGTGGGGGGGGGGTGGGGGTGGGGGGTGTGGGTGGTGGGTGGGGGGGTGGGGGGGGGGGGGTGGGGGTGGGGGGGTGGGGGGTGGTGGGGGGGTGGGGGGTGGGTGGGGTGTGGTGGGTGTGGGGGGGGTGGGGGTGGGGTGGGGGGGTGGGGTGGGTGGGGGGGGTGGGGGGTGGGGGGGGGGGGGTGGGGGGGGGGTGGGGGGTGGGTGGTGGGGGTGGGGTGTGGGGGGTGGTTGGGGTGTGGGGGGTGGGTGGGGGGGGTGGGTGGGGGGGTGGGTGTGGGGGGTGGGGGTGGTGGGTGGGGGGTGGGGGTGGGTGGGGGTGGGGGTGGTGGGGGGTGGGGTGGGGTGTGGGGGGTGGGGGTGGGGGGGTGGGTGTGGGGGGGTGGGGGGTGGGGTGTGGGGGGGGGTGGGGGGGGTGGGGGGGTGGGGTGGGGGGGGGGTTGGGGGGGGGGGTGGGGGGTGGGGGGGTGGGGTGTTGGGGTGGGGTGGGGGGGGGTGGGGTGGGGGTTGGTGGGGGGGGGGGGTTGGGTGGGGTTGGTGGTGGGTGGTGGGGGTGGGTGGGGTTGGGGGGGGTGGGGGGGGTGGGGGTGTGGGGGGGGGGGGTGGTGGGTGGTGGGGGTGGGGTGGGTGGTGGGGGGGTGGGTGGGTGGTGGGGGGTGGGGGGTGGGGGTGGGGGGGGTGGTGGGTGGGGGGGGGGGGTGTGGGTGGGGGTGGGGTGTGGGGTGGGGGGTGGGGTTGTGGGTGGTGTTGGGTGGGGTGGGTGGGTGGTGGGTGGGGTGGGTGGGGGGTGGGTGGGGGGTGGGGGGGGGTGGTGGGTGTGGGGGGGGTGTGGGGGTGGGGGTGGGGGTGTGGTGTGGGGTGGTGGGGTGGGGGTGGTGTGGGGGGGGGTGGGGGGGTGGGGGTGTGGGGTGGGGGGGGGTGGGGGTGGGGGTGTGGGGGGGGGGTGTGGGGGTGGGGGGGGGTGGGTGTGGGTGGGGGGGGTGTGTGTGGGGGGGTGGGGGGTGTGGGTGGGTGGGTGGGGGTGGGGTGGGGGGTGGGGGGTGGGGGGGGGTGGGGGTGGGTGTTGGTGGGGGGTGGGGGGGTGTGGTGGGGGGGGGGTGGGTGGGGTGGGGGGGGGGGGTGGGGGGTGGTGTGGGGGGGTGGGGTGGGGTGTGGGGTGGGGTGGGTGGGGGTGGTGGGGGTGGGGGGTGTGGTGTGGGGGGGTGGGGGTGGGTGGGGTGGGTTGGGTGGGGGTGGGTGGGTGGGGGGTGGGGGGGGTGGGGGTGGGGTGGGTGGGGGTGTGGTGGGGGTGGGGTGGGGGGTGGGGGTTGGTGGTGGGGGGTGGGGGTGGGGTGGTGGGGTGGGGGGTGGGGTGGTGGGGGGGTGGGGGGGTGTGGGTGGTGGGGGGTGGGGGTGGGGGGTGGTGGGGGGGGGGGTGGGGGGTGGGGGGGGGTGGTGGGGGGGTGGGGTGTGGGGGGGGTGGGTGGTGGGGGTGGGGGGTTGTGTGGTGGGGGTTGGGGGGGTGGGGGTGGGTGGTGGGGTGGGGGTGGGGTGGTGTGGGGTGGGGTGTGGTGGGGGTGGTGTGGGGGGTGGGGTGGGTGTGGGTTGTGGGGTGGGGTGTGTGGTGGGGGGGGTGGGTGGGGGGGTGGTGGGGTGGGGTGTGGTTGGGGGTGGGTGTGGGGTGGTGGGGGGGGGTGGTGGGTGGGGGTGGGTGGGGTGGGGGTGGTTGGGTGGGGGGTGGGGTGGGTGGGGTGGGGGTTGGTGGGGGGTGGGGGTGGGGGGGGTGGGGTGGTGGTGGGGGGGGGGTTGGGGGGGTGGTGGGGGTGGGTGTGGGGGTGGGGTGGTTGGGGGTGGGGGGGGGTGGGGGGGTGGGGGGTGGGGGTGGTGGTGGGTGGGGGGTGTGGTGGGGGTGGGGTGTGGTGGGGGTGGGGTGGGGTGGGGTGGGGGTGGGTGTGGGGGGGTGGGGGGTGGGGGTGGGGTGTGGGGGTGGGGGGGGTGTGGTGGGTGTGGGGGTGGTGGGGGTGGGGTGTGGTGGGGGGGTGGGGGGTGGTTGGGGTGGGGGTGGGTGGGGTGTGGGGGGTGGGGGGTTGGGTGGTGGGTGGTGGGGTGGGTGGGGGGGGGGGTGGGTGGGGTGTTGGTGGGTGTGGGGTGGGTTGGGTGGGGGTGTGGGGTGGGTGTGGTTGGGGGGTGGGTGGGGTGGGTGGGGGGGTGTGGGGGTGGGGGTGGGTGTGGGGGTGTGGGGGTGTGGGGGGGTGGGGGGGTTGTGGGTGGGGTGGGGGTGGGGTGGGGGTGGTGGGGTGGGTGGGTGGGGGGGTGGGTGGGGGGGTGGGGTGGGGGGGGTGGGGTGGGTGGGGGGGTGTGGGTGTGGTTGGGGGGGGGGGGGTGGGGGGTGGGTGGGTGGGTGGGGGTGTTGGGTGTGGTGGGGGGTTGGGGGTGGGTGGGGGGTGGGGTGGGGGTGGGTGGTGGGGTGGGTGGGGGTGGGGGGTGGGGGTGGGTGGGGTGGTGTGGGGGTGGGGGTTGGTGGGGTGGGTGGTGGGGGTGTGGGTTGGGGGGTGGTGGGGGTGGGTGGGGTGGTGTGGGGTTGGTGGGGGTGGGGGTGGGGTGGTGGGGTGGGTGGGGTGTGGGGGTGGGGGGTGGGGGTGGGTGTGGGGTGGGGTGGTTGGGGGGTGGGTGGGGGTGGGGGTGGTGGGTGTGTGGGGGGGGTGGGGGGTGGGGGGGGGGGTGGGGTGTGGGGGGGGTGGGGTGGTGGGGGGTGTGGTTGGGGGGTGGGTGGGTGGGTGGTGGGGGTGGGGTGGGTGGGGTGGGTGTGGTGGGGGGGTGGGTGGTGTGTGGGTGGGTGGTGGGGGTGGGGGTGGGGTGGGGGGGGTGGGGGTGGGGTGGGGGGGTGGGTGTGGGGGGGTGTGTGGTGGGGGGGGTGGGTGGGTGGGTTGGGGTGGGGGTGTGGGGTGGGTGGGTGGGGTGTGGTGGGGGTGGGGTGTGGGGGTGGTGTGGGGGGGTGGTTGGGTGGGGGTGGGGGTGGTGTGGTGGGGGGGGTGGGGTGGGGTGGGGGGGTGGGGTGGGGGGGGGTGTGTGGGGGGGTGGGGTGGGGGGGTGGGGGTGGGGGGTGGGGGGGGTGTGGGGGGGGTGGGGGTGTGGGGGGTGGGGTGGGGGGGTGGGGGTGGGGGTTGGGGGGTGTGGGGGGTGGGGGGTTGGGGGTGGGTGGGGGTGGGGGGTTGGTGTGGGGGTGGGGGGGGGGTGTGGGGGTGGGTGGGGGGGTGGGGTGGGGTGGGGGGGGGGGTGGTGGGTGGGGGGGGGGTGGGGGGGGGTGTGGGTGGTGTGGGGGGGTGGTGGGTGTTGGGGGGGTGGGTTGGGTGGGGGTGGGGGTGGGGGGTGGTGGGGTGGGGTGGTGGGTGGGGGGTGGTGGGGTGTGGGGGGGTGGGGTGGGGGTGGGGTGGGGGGGGTGGGGGGGGTGGTTGGGGGGTGGGGGTGGTTGGGGTGGGTGGGGTGTGGGGGGGGGTGTGTGGGTGGGTGGGTGGGGTGGTGTGGGGGGTGTGGGTGGGTTGGTGGGTGGGGGGTGGGTTGGGGGTGGGGGTGGGGGGGTGGGTGGGTGGGGGTTGGTGGTGGGTGGGGTGGGTGGTGGGGTTGGGGGGTGGGTGGTTGTGGGGTGGGTGTGGGTGGTGGGTGGGGTGGGGTGTGTGGGTGTGGGGTTGGTGGTGGGTGGTGGGGTGGGGGGTGTGGGGGTGGTGGGGGTGTGGGTGGGGGGGTGGGGGGTGGGGTGGTGGTGGGGGTGGTGGTGGTGGGTGGGGGTGGGTGGGGGGGGGGTGTGGTGGGGGTGTGGGTGGGGGGGTTGGGTGGGGTGGGTGGGGGGGTGGTGTGGGGGTGGGGTGGGTGGGGTTGTGTGGTGGGGTGGGTGGTGGGGGGTGGGGTGTGGTGGGGGGGTGGGGTGGTTGGGGGGGGGTGGGGGTGGTGGGTGTGGGGTGGTGTGGGGGGGGGGTGGGGTGTGGGTTGGTGGGGGTGGGGTGGGGGTGGGGTGTGGGGGGGGTGGTGGGGTGGGGGTTGGGTGGGGGGGTGGGTGGTGGGGGGGTGGGGGTGTGTGGGTGGGGTGGGTGGGGGGTTGGGGGGGTGGGGGGTGGGTGTGGTGGGGGGTGTGGGTGGGGTGGTGGGTGGTGTGGGTGGGGGTTGGGTGGGGTGGGGGGGTGTGGGGGTGGGGTGGGTGGGTGTGGTGTGGGGGTGGGTTGGGGTGGGGGGGGGTGGGGTTGGGTGGGGGTGGGTGGGTGGGGGGGGTTGGGGGTTGGGTGTGGGGGGGGTGTGGTGGGGTGGTGGTGGGGTGGTTGGGGGGTGTTGGGGGGGTGTGGTTGGGGTGGGGGGTTGGGGTGTGGGGGGTGGGTGGTGGGGTGGGGGGGGTGGTGGGGTGGGGGGTGTGGGTGGGTGGGGGGTGGGGGGTGGTGGGGGGGTGGGTGGGGGGGGTGGGTGTGGGTGGGGTGGGGGTGGGGGTGGGGGGTGTGGGTGTTGGTGGGTGGGGTGTGGGGTGGGGGGGGTGGGGTGGGTGGGGGTTGGGTGGGGGGGTGGTGTGGGGGTGGGTGTGGGGGGTGTGGGGTGGTGGGGGGGTGGGGTGGTGGTGGGGTGGGGGTGGGGGTGGGGTGGGGGGGGTGTGGGTGGGGGGTGGGGGTGTGGGTGGGGGGTGTGGGGGTGGTGGGGTGGGGGGGTGGGTGGGGGGGGGGTGGGGGGGGTGGGTGGGGTGGTGGGTGGGGTGGTGGGGTGGGTTGGGGGGGTGGTGGGTGGGGTGGGTGGGGTGTGGGGGGTGGTGGGGGGTGGGTGTGGTGGGGGTGTGTGGGGGTGGTGTGGGGTGGGTGGGTGGGGTGGTGTGGGGGGGGGGTGGGTGGGGGTGGGGTGGGGGGGTGGGGGTGTTGGGGGGGTGGGTGGGGTGGGTGTGGGTGTGTGGGGTGGGTGGGGGGGGGGTGGTGGGTTGGGTGGTGGTGGGGGGGTGTGGGGTTGGGGGGGTGGGGGTGGGGGTGGGTGTGGGGGGGTGTGGTGGGGGTGGGTGGGGGGGTGTTGGTGGGTGGGGGGGTGGTTGTGGTGGGTGGGGTTGGGTGGTGGGTGGGTGTGGGTGGTGGTGGGGGGGTGGGGGTGGTGGTTTGGTGGGTGGGGTGGTGTGGGTGGTGTGGGTGGTGTGGGGTGGGGGGTGGGGGGGGTGGGTTGGGGTGTGTGGGGGGTGGTGGGGGTGTGGGGTGGGGGGGGGGTGGTGGGTGGGGGTGGGGGTTGGTGGGTGGTGGGGGGGGTGTGGGGGTGGTGGGTGGTTGTGGGTGGGGGGTGGGTGGGTGTGGGGTGTGGTGGGGTTGGTGGGTGGGGGGTGGGGGGTGGTGGGTGTGGGGGGGTGGGGGGTGGGGGGTGGTGTGGGGTGGGGGGTGGGTGGGGGGGTGTGGGGGGGGGGTGGGGTGTGTGGGGTGGGGGGTTGGGGGGGGTGGGGGGGGTGGGGGGGGGGTGGTGGGGGTGTGGGTGTGGGGTGGGGTTGGTGGGGGGGTGGGGTGGGGGGTGGGGTGTGTTGGGGTGGGTGGGGGGTGGGGGTGGTGTGTGGGTGTGGTGGGTGGTGGTGGGTGGGGTGGGGGTGGGTGTGGGGTGGGTGGTGGGGGGTGGGGGTTGGGGTGGGGGGGTGGGGGTGTGGGGTGGTGTGGGGGTGGGTGGGTGGTGGGGGGGTGGGTGGGGGTGGGGTGGGGGGTGTGGGGTGGTGGGGGGGTGGGTGGGGGGTGTTGGGTGGGGGGTGTGGGGGGGGGTGGGGTGGGTGGGGGGTGGGGGGGGTGTGGGTGGGGGTGGGTGGGGGGTGGGGTTGTGGGTGGGTGGGGGGTTGGTGGGGTGGTGGGGTGGGGGGTGTGGGGGGTGGGGTGGGGGGTGGTGGGGGTGGGGTGGGGGTGGGTGGGGGGGGTGGGGGTTGGGTGGGGGTGGGGGGTGGGGGTGGTGGGTGGGGGGTGTGGGGTGGGGGGGGGGTGGTGGTGGGGGTGGTGGGGTGGGGTGGTGGGGGTGGTTGGGGGTGTGGTGGGGGTGGGGGGTGGGGGGGGGGGTGGTGGGGGTGGTGGGGTGGTGGGGTGGGGGTGGGTGTGGGGGGGGTGGGGGTGGTGGGTGGGGGGTGTGGGGGGGTGGGTGGTGGGGGGTGGGGGGGTGGGGTGGGGGTGGGGGTGGGTGGTGGGGGGGGTTGGTGGGGGGTGTGGGGGTGGGGGTGGGGTGGTGGTGGGGTGGTGGGGGTGGGGGTGGGGGGGTGGGTTGGGGTGGGTGGGGGTGGGGGGGTGGGGGTGGTGTGGGTGGGGGGGGGTGGGGGGGGTGTGGGGGTGTTGGGGGGGGTGGTGGGTGGGGGTGGTGTGGGGGTGGTGGGGGTGTGGGGGGTGTGGGGTGGGGTTGTGGGGGTGGGGGGTGGGGGGGTGGGTGGGGGGTGGTTGGGGGTGGGGGGGGGTGTGGGGGGGGGTGGGTGGTGGGTGTGGTTGGGGGTGGGGTGTGGGTGGGGGTTGGGTGGGGGTGGGTGTGGTGGGGGGTGGTTGTGGTGTTGGGGGTGGGGGGGGGGGTGGGTGTGGGTGGGTGGGGGTGGGTGTGGGGGGTGTGGGGGTGGGTGGTGTGGGGGGGGGGTGTTGGTGGGGGTGGGTGGGGGTTGGGTGGGTGGTGGGTGTGGGGTGGGGTGGGTTGGGGTGTGGGGTGGGGGGGGGTGGGGGTGTGTGGGGGTGTGGTGGGGTGGGGGGTGGTGGGTGTGGGGTGGGGGGTGGTGGGGGGGGTTGGGGTGGGTGGGGGGTGGGGGGGTTGGGTGGGGGGTGGGGTGGTGGGTGGGGGGGGTGTGGGGGTTGGGGGGTGGTGGGGGGTGGGGTGGGGGGTTGTGTGGGGGGGTGGGGGGTGGGGGGTTGGGTGGGGGGGTGTGTGGGGGTTGGGTGGGGTGGGGTGGTGGGGGTGGGTGGGGGGGGTGGGGTGTGTGGTGGGGGGGTTGGGTGGGGGTGGGGGGTGTGTGTGGGGTTGGTGGTTGGGGGGTGGGTGGGGGTGGGTGGGGGTGGTGGGGTGGGGGTGGTGTGGGGGGGGGTGGGGTGGGTGGGGGGGTGGTGGGGGTGGGTGGGGGTGGGGGTGTGGGGGTGGGTGGGTGGTGGGGGGTGGGGGTGGGGTGTGGGGGGGGTTGGTGGTGGGGGTGGGTGGGGGTGGTGGGGGGTGGGGGTTGGTGGGGGTGGTGGGGTGTGGTGGGGGGGGTGGTGGGGGGTGGGGGGTGGGTGGGGTGGGGGTGGTTGGGGGGGTGGGGTGGGTGGGTGGGGGGGGTGTGGGGGTGGGGGTGGGTGTGGTGGTGGGGGTGTGGGGGGTGGGGGGGGTGTGGGGGGTGGGTTGGGTGGGGTGGTGGGGGTGGTGGGGTGGTTGGGGGTGGTGTGGGGGGTGGGGTGGGTGTGGGGGGGGGGGTGGGGGTGGGGGTGTTGGTGGTGGGGGTGGGTTGGGGGGTGGTGGGTGGGGTGGGGGGGTGGTGGTGGGGGGGGGTGTGGGGTGGGGGGGGTGGGGTGGGTGGTGGGGGGTGTGGTGTGGGGGTGGTGGGGGGTGGGGTGGGGGGGGGTGGGTGGGGGTGGGTGGGTGGGGGGTGGTGGGGTGGGGGGGTGTTGGGGTGGTGGGGTGGGTGGGGGGGGGTGGTGGGGGTGGGGTTGGTGGGGGGGTGGGTGGGGGTTGGGGTGGGTGGGGGTGTGGGGGGGTGGTTGGGGGTGGGGTGGGGGTGTTGGGGGGGGTGGGGGTGGGTGGGTGGGGGTGGGGGGTTGGTGTGGGGTGGTGTGGGGTGGGGGGTGGTGGGTGGTGTGGGGGGTGGGGTGGGGGGTGGTGTGGGGTTGGGTGGGTGGGGGGGTGGTGGGGTGGGGGTGGGGGGTGGGTGGGGTGGGGGGGTGGGGGTGGGTGGTGGGGGGTGGGTGTTGGTGTGGGTGGTTGGGTGGGGTGGGGGTTGGGGTGGGGGTGGGTTGGGTGTGGGTGGTGTGGGGTGGGGGGGGTTGGTGGGGGGTGTGGGGGTGGGGGGTGTGGGTGGGGGTGTGGGGTTGTGGGGGTGGGGGGTGTGGGGTGGGGGTGGGTGTGGGGTGTGGGGGGTGGGTGTGGTGGGTTGGGGGTGTGGTGGGGGGGGTTGTGGTGGGGGTGGTGGGGGGGGTTGTGGGGGTGGGGGGGTGGGTGGGGGGGTGTGGGGGGTGGTGGGGGTGGTGGGGTGGGTTGTGGTGGGGGGTGTGGGGGTGGGTGGGGTGTGGTGGGGTGTGGGGGGGGGGTTGTGGTGGGGGGTGTGGGTGGGGGTGTTGGGGGGTGGGTGGGGGTGGGGGTGGGGTGGGGGTGGTGGGGGTTGGGTGTTGGTGGGGGGGTGGGGGGGGTGTGTGGGGGGTTGGTGGGGGGGGGGGTGGGGTGTGGTTGTGTGGGTGGGTGGGGGGGTGGGGTTGGGGGGTGGGGTGGTTGGTGGGTGGGGGGTGTGGGGTGTGGGTGGGGGTGGGGGTGGTGGTGGGGGTGGGGGGTGGGGTGTGGGGGTTGGGGGGGGTGGTGGGGGGGTGGTGTGGGTGGGTGGTGGGGGGTGGGGGTTGGGTGGTGGGGGGTGTGGGGGGGGTGTGGGGGGTGGGTTGGGGTGGGGGGGGGTGTGGGGTGGTGGGTGGGGTGTGGGGGGGGGTGGGTGGGGTGGGGGGGTGGGGTGTGGGTGGGTTGGGGGGTGGGGGGTGTGGGTGGGGGTGGGTGGGGGGGGTGGGTGGGGGGGGGTGGGGGGGTGTGGTGGGGGTGGGGGGGTGGTGGGGGTGGGGGTGGGGGGTGGGGGTGGTGGGGGTGTGTGGTGGGTGGGGTGGGGTTGTGGTGGGGTGTGGTTGGTGGGGTTGGTGGGGGTGGGGTGGGTGTGGGTGGTGTGGGTGGGGTGTTGTGGGGGGTGGGGGGTGGGGTGGGTGGGGGGTGGGGTGTTGTGGGGGTGGGGTGGGGGTGGGGGGGTGGGGGGTGGGGGTGGGTGGGTGTGGGGGGGGTTGGTGTGGGGGGGGGGGTGTGGGGGGTGGGGTGGGGGTGGTTGTGGGGGGTGGGGGGGGTGGTGGTGTGGGGGGGGGGTGGTGGGGGGGTGGGTGGGGTGTGGGGGGGGGGTGGGGTGGGGTGTGGGGGGTGGGGTGGGGGGGTGGGGGTGGTGGGGGGTGGGGGGTGGGTGGTGGGGGGGGTGGGGTTGGGTGGGGGGTGGGGGTGGGGTTGGGTGGGGTGGGGGTGGTGGGGTGTGGTTGGGGTGGTGGGGTGGTGGGGGTTGGGGTGGGGGGGGGGGTGTGGGGTGGTGGGTGTTGGTGGGTGTGGGGGTGGGGTGGGGTGGTGGGTGTGGGGGTGGTGGGGTGGGGGGTGTGGGTGGGGGTGGGGTGGGGTGGGGGTGGGGTTGGGGGTGGTGGTGGGGTGTTGGTGGGTGGGGGTGGGGGGTGGGGGTGGGTTGGTGGGTTGTGGGTGGTGGGGTGGTGGGGGGGTTGGGGGGGTGGGGGTGGTGGGGGGTGGGGGGTGTGGGGGGGGTTGGGGGGGGGTGGGTGTGGTGGGGGGTGTGGGGGGTGGGGGGTGGTTGGTGGGTGGGGGTGGGGGGTGGGGGTGGTGGGGTGGGTGGGGGGTGGTGGGGTGGTGGTTTGGGGTGGGGGGTGGGTGGGGTGGGGGTGGTTGGGGTGGGGGGGGGTGGTGGGGTGGGGTGGGGGGGTGGTGGGGTGGGGGGTGGGGGGGGTTGGTGGGTGGGGGTGTGGTGGGTGGTGGTGGGGGTGGGGGGTGTGGGGTGTGGGTGGGTGGTTGGGGGGGGTTGGTGGGGGTGGGTGGGGGGGTGTGGGGGGGTGGGTGGTGGTGGGGGTGTGGGTGGGGTGGTGGGGGGTGGGGTTGGGGGTGGGGGGTGGGGGGTGTGGGGGGTGGGGTGGGTGGGGGGGTGGTGTGGGGGTGGGGTGGGTTGGGGTGGGTGGGGGGGGGGGGTGGGGTGGGGGGTGGTGGGTTGGGGGGGGTGGGGGTGGGTGGGGTGTGGGGGGGGGTGGGTGGGGGTGGGGTGGGGGGGTGGTGGGGGGGGTGGTGGGTGTTGGGTGGGTGTGGGTGGGGGTGGGGTGGTGGGGGTGTGTTGGGTGTGGGTGGGGGGTGGTGGGGGTGGGTGGGTGTGGGGGTGGGGGGTGGTGGGTGGGGTGTGGTGGGTGGGGGGGGTGGTGGGGTGGGGGGTGTGGGGTGGGTGGGTGGGGGTGGGGGTGGGGGGTGGTGTGGGGGGGGGGGTGGGGGGTGTGGGTTGTGGGGTGGGGGGTGGGGTGGTGGGTGTGTGGGGGGTTGGGGTGGTTGGGGGGGTGGGGTGGGGTGGGGGTGTGGGTGGGGGTGGGTGGGTGGGTGGGGGTGTGGTTGTGGTGGGGTGGTGGGGGGTGGGGGTGGTGGGGGTGGTGGGTGTGGGGGTGGGTTGGGTGGGGGTGGGGTGGGTGGGGTGGGGTGGGTGGGGGTGGGTGGGGGGTGGGGGGTGGGGGGTGTTGGGTGGGGGGTGGTGGTTGGGTGGGGGTGGTGGGGTGGGTGGGGGTGTTGGGGGTGGGGTGGGGGGGGTGGTGGGGGGGGGGGGTGTGGTTGTGGGTGGTGGGGTGGGGGTGGGGTGTGGGGGTGGGGTGGGTGTGGGGGTGTGGGGTGGGTTGGGTGGGGGGGGGGGTGGGGGGGGTGGGGTGGGGGGTGGGTGGGGGGTGGGGTGGGTGTGGGTGGTGGGGGTGGGTGGGGGGTGGGGGGGGGGGGTGGGGTGGGGTTGGTGGGGTGGTGGGTTGTGGGGGTGGGGTGGGGTGGGGGTGGGGGGGTTGGGGTGGTGTGGGGGGGTGGGGTGTGTGGTTGGGTGGGGGGTGTGGGGGTGGGGTGGTGGGTGTGGTGGGGGGGGGTTGGGGTGGTGTGGTGGGGGGGGTGTGGGGGTGGGGGTGTGGTTGGGGGGTTGGGGGGTGGGTGTGGGGGGGTGGGGTGGTTGGGGTGGGGTGGGTGTGGGGGGGTGGGGGTGGGTGGGGGTGTGGGGGGGGTGGTGTTGGTGGGGTGTGGTGTGGGGGTGGGTGGGGTGGGGGTGGGGGGGTTGGTGGGGTGGGTGGGGGGTGGGGGTGTGGTGGGGGTGGTTGGGGTGGGGTGTGGTGGTGTGGGTGGGGGTGGGGTGGGTGGGTGGGGTGGGGGGGTGGGGTGTGGGGGGGTGGGGGTGTGGTGGGGGGGGTGGGGGGGTTGGGTGTGGGGGGTGGTGTTGGTGGGGTGGGGGGGTTGGGTGGGGGGTGGTGTGGGGTGGGGGGTGTGGGGGGGTGGGTGTTGGTGGGTGGTGGGGGGGTGGGGGTGGGGGGTGGGTGGGGGTTGTGGGTGTGGGGGTGGGTGGGGGGGTGGGGGTGGGGGGGTTGGGGTGGTGGGTGGGGGTGTGGTGGGGTTGGGTGGTTGGGGGGTGGGTGGGGGTGTGTGTGGGTGGGGGGTGGTGGGTGGGGGGGTGTGGGGTGGGGGTGGGGGTGTGGGTGGGGGGTGGGGGTGGGGGGTGGGGGTGGGGGGGTGGGGGTGGGGGGGGTGTGGGTGGTGTGGTGGGGTGGGGGTGGGGGTTGTGTGGGGTGGTGGGGGGTGGTGTGGGGGTGGTGGTGGGGGTGTGGTGGGGGGGGGGTGGGGGTGGTGTGGGGTGGGGTGGGGGTTGGTGTTGGGTGGGGGGGGTGGGGGGTGGGGGGGGTGGGGTGGGGGTGTGGTGGGTGGTGTGGGGTGGGGTGGGGGGTGTGGGGTTGGGGGGGTGGTGGGGGGGGTGTGGTGGGGGTGGGTGGGGGGTGGGGGGGTGGGGTGGGTGGGTGGGTTGGGGGGGGGTGGGGTGTTGGGGTGGGGGGGGTGGGGTGGGGGTTGGGTGGGGGGGTTGGGTGGGGGGGTTGGTGGTGTGGGGGGGGTGTGGGGGGGTGGTGTGTGGGGGTGGGTGTGGGGGTGTTGGGTGGGGTGTGGGGTGGGGGGGGTGGTGGGGGTGGGGTGGGGTTGTGGGGTGGTGGGGTGGGGGTGGGGTTGGTGTGGGGTGGGTGGGGGGTGGGGGGGTGGTGGGTGTGGTGGGGGGTGGGGGGGGGGGTGGGGGTGGGGGGGGTGGGGTGTGGGGTGGGGGGTGGGGGGGGGGGGTGGGGGTGGGGGGGTGGGGGGTGGTGGGGTGGGGGGTGGGGGGTGGGGGTGGGGGGGGGGGGGTGGGTGGGGTGGGGTGTGGGGTGTGGTGTGGGGGTGGGGTGGGGGGTGGGGGGTGGGTGGGGGGGGGTGGTGTGGGTGTGGGGGGTGGGTGTGGGGGGTGGGTGGGGTGGGGGGGTGGGGTGTGGGGGTGTGGGGTGTGGGGGGGGGGTGGGTGGGGGGGTGGGGGGTGGGGTGGGGGGTGGGGGTGGGTGGTGGGGTTGGTGGGGGGGTGGGGGGTGGGTGGGGGGTGGGGGTTGGTGGGTGGGGGGGTGGGGTGGTGGGGGGTGTGGGGTGGGGGTGGGGGTGTGGGGTGGTGGGGGGGTGGGTGGGGTTGGTGGGGTGTGGGGTGGGGGGGTGGGGTGTGGGTGGGGTGTGGGTGGGGGGTGGGGGGGTGGTGGGGGGGGTGTGGGGGGTGGGTGGGTGGGGTGGGGGGTGGGGTGGGGGGGTGGTGGGGTGGGGGTTGGGGGTGGGGGGGGTGGGGGTGGGGGGGGTGGTGGGGTGGTGGGGGGGGGTGGGGTGGGGGGGGGGGGTGGGTGGGGGTTGGGGTGGGGGGTGGGGGGGGGGTGGGGGGGGGTGGGTGGGGGGGGTGGGGGTGGGTGGGGGGGGGGGTGGGGGGTGGGGTGGGGTGGGGTGGGGGGGTTGGGGGGGGGGTGGGTGGGGGGTGGGGGGTGGTGGGGTGGGGGGTGGGGTGGGTGGGGGGTGGGGGGGGGTGGGTGGGGGGTGTGGGGGTGGGGTGGGGGGGTGGGGGTGGGGGTGGTGGGGTGGGGGGGGTGGGGTGGTGGGGGTGGGGTGGGTGGGGGGGGGGGGTGGTGTGGGGTGGTGTGGGGGGTGGGGGGTGGGGGTGGGTGGGTGGGGGGGTGGTGGGGGGGGGTGGGGGGGGGTGGGGGGTGTGGGGGGTGTGGGGGGGGGTGGGGTGGTGGGGGGTGGGGTGGGTGGTTGGGGGGGGGGGGGGTGGGGGGGTGGGGGGTGGTGGGGTGGGGGGGGGGTGGGTGGGGGTGGGGGGGTGGGGTGGGGGGTGGGGTGGGGGGTGGGGGGGGGTTGGGTGGTGGGTGGGGGTGGGGGGGTGGTGGGGGGTGGGGGGGGTGGTGGGGGGGGGTGTGGGGGGGGGGGGGGGGTGGGGTGGGGGGTTGGGGGGGTGGGGGGTGTGGTGGGGGGGGGGGTGGGGTGGGTGGGGGGGTGGTGGGGGTTGGGGTGGGGGGGGTGGGGGGTGGTGGGGGGGGGGTGGTGGGGGTGGTGGGTGGGGGGGGGGTGGGGGGTGGGTGGTGGTGGTGGGGGGGTGTGGGGTGTGGGGGGGTGGGGGGTGGGGGTGGGGGGGGGTGGGGGGGGGGGGGGTGGGTGGTGGGGGGGTGGGGGGGGTGGGGTGTGGGTTGGGGTGGGGGGGTGGGGGGGGTGGGGGTGGGTGGGGGTGGGTGGGGGTGGGGTGGGGGGTGGTGGGGGGGGGTTGGGTGGTGGGGGGGGGTGGGTGTGGGGGGGGTGGGGTGGGGGGGGTGGGTGGGGGGGTGGGGGTGTGGGGTGGGGGGGTGGTGGGGGGTGGGGTGTTGGGGGGGTGGTGGGGGGGGTGGGGTTGTGGGGGGGTGGGGGGGGTTGGGGGTGGGGTGGTGGGGGTGGGGTGGGTGGGGGGTGGTGGGGGGGGGTGGGGGGGTGTGGGTGGGGGGGTGGGTGGGGGTGTGGGGTGTGTGGGTGGGGGGGGGTGGGGGTGGGTGTGGGGGGGTGGTTGGGGTGGGGGGGTGGGGGTGGGGTGGTGGGGTTGTGGGGGGGTGGGGGTGGTGGGGGTGGGGGGGGTGGTGGGGTGGGGGGTGGTGGGGGGTGGGGGGTGGGGGGGGTGTGGGGGGGTGTGGGGGGGTGGGGTGGTGGGTGTGGGGGTGGGTGGGGTGGGTGGGGGTGGGTGGGGTGGGGTGGTGTGGGGGGGTGGGGGGGTGTGGGTGGGGGTGGGGGGTGTGGGGGTGGGTGGGGGTGGGGTGGTGGGGGGGTGGGGTGTGGGGGGTGGTGGGTGGGGTGGGGTGGGGGTGGGGGGTGGGTGTGGGGTGTGGGGGGTTGGGGGTGGGGGGGTGGGTGGGTGTGGGGGTGGGGGGGGTGGGTGTGGGTGGGGGGGTGGGGTGGGGGTGTGGGTGGTTGGGGGGGTGTGGGTGGGGTGGGTGGGGGGGTGGGGGTGGGGTGGGTGTGGGGGGGGGGGGTGGGGGGGGGGTGGGGTGGGTGTGGGGTGGGTGTGGGTGGGGTGGGGGGGGGGGGTGGGGGGGGTGGGGGGTGTGGGGGGTGTGGGGGGGGTGGGTGGGGGTGGGGTGGGGGGGTGGGGGGGGGGTGGTGGGGGGGGTGGGGTGGTGGGGGTGGGGGGGGGGTGGGGGTGGGTGGGGGGGTGGTGTGGGGGGGGGGGTGGGGGGTGGGGTGGGGGGTGTGTGGGGGGGTGGGGTGGGGGTGGGGTGGGGGGGTTGGGGTGGTGGGGGGGGTGGGGGGGGGTGGTGGGGGTGGGGGGGGGGTGGGGGGGGGTGTGGGGTGGGGGGTGGGTGGGGGGGGGTGGTGGGGGGGGGGTGGGGGTGGGTGGGGGTGGGGGTGGGGGGGTTGGGGTGTGGGTGGGGTGGGTGGGGGGTGGGGTGGGGGGGGGTGGGTGTGGGGGGGGGGGTGGGGGTGGGGGGGGGTGTGGGTGGGGGGGGTGTGGGGGGTGGGGGTGGGGGGGTGGTGGGGGGGTGTGGGGTGGGGGGGGTTGGTGTGGGGGTGGGGGGTGGGGTGGGGGTGGGTGGGGGGTGGGTTGGGGGTGGGTGGGGGGGGGGGGGGTGGGGGTGGGGGGGGGGGGTGGGGGGGGGGGGTGGGGGGGGGTGGGGGTGGGGGGGTGGGGGTGGGGGGGTGGGGTGGGGGGGGTGGGGGGGGGGGGTTGGGGGTGGGGGTGGGGGGGTGGTGGTGGGGTGGGGGGGGGTGGGTGGGGGGTGGGGGGTGTGGGGTGGGTGGTGGTGGGTGGGGGGTGGGGTGGGGGGGGGGGTGGGGGGGGGGGTTGGGGGGGGGGTGGGGGGGTGGGGGGTTGGGTGGGGGTGGGTGGGGTGGGGGGTGGGGGGGTGGGGGGTGGTGGGGGGTGGTGGGGTGGGGTTGGGTGGGTGGGGGGTGGGGGTTGGGGGGGTGGTGGGGGGGTGGGGTGGGGGGTGTGGGGGGGGTGGTGGGGGGGGTGGGGGTGGTTGGGGGGGGTGGTGGGGGGGGGGTGGGGGGGTGGGGGGGGTGGGGGGTGGGGGGTGGGGGTGGGTGGGGGGTGGGGTGGTGGGGGGGGTTGGGGGGGGGTGGGGGGTGGGTGTGGTGGGGTGGGGGGGTGGGGGGGTGTTGGGGGGGGGTGGTGGGGTGGGGGTGTGGGGGGGGGTGGGTGGGGGGGGGTGTGGGGGGTGGGGGTGTGGTGTGGGGTGGGGGGGGGGTGGGGTGGGTGTGGGGGGTGGGTGGGGGTGGGGGGTGGGGGGGGGTGGGGGTGGTGGGGGGGGGTGGGGGTGGGGGGGTGTGGGGGTGTGGTGGTTGGGGGGGTGGTGGGGGGTGGTGGTGGGGTTGGGGGGGGGTGGGTGGTGGTGGGTGTGGGGGGGGGGTGTGGGGTGGTGGGTGGGGTGGGGGGTTGGGTGGGTGGGGTGGGGGTGTGGGGGTGGGGGGTGGGGTGGGGTGGGGGTGTGGGGGTGGGGGGGGTTGTGGGGGGTGGGTGGGGTGGGGGTGGGGGTGGGTGGGGGTGGGGGTGTTGTGGGGGGGTGGGGGGTGGGTGGGGGGTGGTGGGGGGTGGTTGGGGTGGGGGGGTGGTGGGTGGGGTGGTGGGGGTGTGGGGTGGGGGGTGTGGGGGGTGGTTGGTGGTGGGTGGGGGGGTGGGTGGGGTTGGTGGTGGGGTGGGGGGGGTGGTGGGGGGGTGTGGGGGTGGGTGGGGGGGGTGGTGGGGTGGGTGGGGGGGGTGTGGGGGGGTGGGTGGTGGGGGGTGTGGGGGGGGGTTGGGGGGGGTGGGGGTGTGTGGGGTGGGTGGGGGTGGGTGGGGGTGGGTGGGTGGGGGGGGTGGTTGGGGTGTGTGGGTGGGGGGTGGTGGTGGGGTGTTGGGTGGGGGGGTGGGGGGGTGGGGTGTGGGGGTGGGGTGGTGGGGGGTGGTGGGTGTGGGGGGGGTGTGGGGGTGGGTGGGTGGGGGTGGGGTGTGGGGGGTGGTGGGGGGTGGGTGTGGGTGGGGGGGTGGGTGGGGTGGGGGTGGGTGGTGGGGTGGTGGGTGGGGGTGGTGGGTGTTGGGGGGGGTGGGGGGGGTGGGTGGGTTGGGTGGGGTGGGGTTGTGGGTGGGGTGGGGGGGTGGTGGGGTGGGGGGGTTGTGGGGGGGTGGGTGGTGGGGTTGGGGTGGGTGGTTGGGGGGGTGGGGGTGGGTGGGTGTTGGGGGTGGGGGTGGGGGGTGGGTGGGGTGTGGGGGGGGGTGGGGGGTGGGGTGGGTGTGGGGGTGGGTTGTGGGTGGTGGGTTGGGTTGGGTGGTGTGGGGGGTGGGTGGTGTGGGGGTTGGTGGGGTGGGGTGGTGGGGTGGGTGGTGGGGTGGGTGGGGGGGGGTGGTGGGGTGTGGGGTGGTGTGGGTGGTGGGGGGGTGGGGGGTGGGTGGGGTGGGGGGTGGGGTGGGGTGGGGGTTGTGGGTGGTGGTGGTGGGGGGTTGGGGGTGTGGGGTGTGGGTGGTGGGGGGTGGGGTGGTGGGTGGGGGGTGTTGGGGGGGGGTGGTGGGGGGGTGGGTGGTGGGTGTGGGGGTGGGGGGGTGGGTGGTGGGTGGGGGGTGGGGGTGGGGGGGGGGGGTGGTGGGGGTTGGGGGGGGGTGGGGGGGTGGGGTGGTGGGGGGTGTGGTGGGGGTGTGGGTGGGGGGGGTGGGTTGTGGGTGGGGGGTGTGGTTGGTGGGTGTTGGGGTGGTGTGGTGGGTGGTGTGGTGTGGTGGGGGTGGTGTGGGTGGTGTGGTGGTGTGGGGGGGTGGGGGTGGTGTGGGGTTGGGGTGTGGGGGGGTGGTGGGGGGTGGTGGGTGGTGGGTTGGGGGGTGTGGGGGGGGGTGGGGTGGGTGGGTTGGGGGGTGGGGGGTGGGTGGGGTGGGTGGGGTTGGGGGTGTGGGGGGTGGGGTGGTGGGTGGGGTGGGGGGTTGGGGGTGGGGTGGTGGGTGGGGTGGGGGGTGGTGGGGTGGGGGGGGTGTGGGTGTGTGGTGGGGGGGGTTGGGGGTGTGGGGGGTGGTGGGTGGGGGTGGGGGTTGGGGGTGGGGGGGGGGTGGGTGGGGGTGGGGGGGTGGGGTGTGGGGGTGTGGGTTGGGTGTGGTGGGGTTGGTGGGTGGGGGGGTGTGGGGTGGGTGGGGGTGTGGTGGGGTGTGGTGTGGGTGGGGTGGGGTGTGGTGTGGGTGTGGGGGTGTGGGTGTGGGTGTTGGGTGGGGTGGGGTGGGTGGGGGGGGTGTGGGGGTGGGGTTGGTGGGGGTGGGTGGGGGGGGGTGTGGGTGGGTGGTTGGGGTGGGGGGTGGTGGGGGGTGGGGTGGGGTGTTGGTGGTGGGTGTGGGGGGTGGGGGGGGGGGGGGTGGGGGGGTTGGGGGTGGGGGTGGGGTGGTGGGGGTGTGGGTGGGGTTTGGTGGGTGGGTTGGGGGTTGGTGGGTGGGGGGTGGTGGGGGGTGGGGTGGGGTGTGTGGGTGGGGGGTGGTGTGGGGTGTGGGTGGGGGGGGTGGTGGTGTGGGGGTGGGTTGGGGGTGGTGGTGGGGGGTGGTGGGGGTGGGTTGGGGTGGGGGGTGTGGGTGTGGGGGTGGGGGGTTGGGTGGGGGTTGTGGGGGGGTGGGGGGTGGGGGTGTGGTGGGTGGGGTGTGGGGTGGGGGGTGGGGGGGGTGGGTGGGTGGGGTGGGGGGGGTGGGGGTGGTGGGGGTGGGGTGGGTGGGGGGGTGGGTGGGGGGGTTGGGGTGGGGTGGGGGGGGGTGGGGGGTGGGGGTGGGGGGGGTGTGGTTGTGGGGGGGTTGGGTGGGTGGGGGTGGGGTGTGGGGTGGGTGGGGGGGGTGGGTGGTGGGGGGTGGTGGGGTGGGGGGGTGGGGTGGGTGGGGGGTGGGGGGGGGGTGGGGGTGGGGTGGGGGTGGGTTGGGTGGGGTGGGGGTGGGGGGGTGGTGGGGGTGGTGGGGTGTGGGTGGGGGGGGGTGGGGGGTGGGTGGGGTGGGTGGGGGGGGGGGGTGGGGGGGTGGTGGGTGTGGGGGTGGGGGTGGGTGGGGGTGGGGTGTGGGGTGTGGGGGGGTGGGGTGGGGGTGTGGGGGGGTGTGGGGGGTGGGGGGGGTGTGGGGGGTGGGTGTGGGTGGTGGTGGTTGGGTGTGGGGGGGTGGGGGTGGGGTGGGTGGGGGTGGGGTGGGGTGGTTGGGTGGTGGGGGGTGGGGTGGTGGGGGTGGGGGGTTGGGGGTGGTGTGGGTGGTGGGGGGGTGGGGGGGTGGGGGTTGTGGGGGGTGGGGGGGGGGGTGGGTGTGGGTGGTGGGGGGGGTGTTGGGGGGGGTGGGGTTGTGGGGGGGTTGGGGGGGTGGTGGGTGGGGGGGTTGGGTGGGGGGGTGGGGGGTGGGGTGGGGGTGTGGGTGGGGGGGGGTGTGGTGGGGGTGGGGTGGTGTGGGTGGGGGGGGTGGTGGGGTGGGGGGTGGGGGGGTGGGGGGTGTGGGTGGGGGTGGGGGGGTGTGGGTGTGGGGGGTGGGGGTGGGGGTGGTGGGTGGGGGGGGGTGTGTGGGTGGGTGGGGTGGGTGTGGGTGTTGGTGGGGGTGTGGGGGTGGGTGGGGTGGGTGGGTGGTTGTGGGTGGGGTGGGGGGTTGGGTGGGGTGGGGGGGGTGGGGTGGTGGGTGTGGGGGTGGGTGGGGGGTGGGTGTGGGGTGGGTGGGGGGGGGGTTGGGGGTGTGGTGGGGGGGGTGGTGGGGTGTGGGGGGTGGGTGGGGGTGTGGGTGTGGGGGGGTGGGTGGGGGGGGGGTTGGGTGGGGGTGGGTGGGTTGTGGGTGGGGTGGTGGTGGGGGTGGTGGGTGGTGTGGGGTGGGGGGGTGGGTGTTGGGGGGTGGTGGTGTGGGGTGGGGTGTGGGGTTGTGTGGGGGGTGGTGGGTGGGGGGTGGGGGTGGGGGGGTGGGTGGTGGGGGTGGGGGGTGTGGGTGGGGGTGGGTGGGGTGGTGTGGGGTGGGTTGGTGGGTGGGGTGGGGTGGGGGGTGTGGTGGGTGGGGTGGGTGGTGGGGGTTTGGGGGGGTGTGTGGGGGGGTGGGTGGGGGGTGTGGGGTGGGGGTGGGTGTGGGGTGGGGGGGTGGGGGTGGTGGGGTGGTGGGGTGGGTGGGTGGTTGGGTGGGGGTGGTGGGGTGGGTGGTGTGGGGGGGTGGGGGGTGGGGGGGGTGGGGGTGGGGGGGGTGTGGGGGGGGGTGGGTGTGGGGGTGGTGGGTGGGGTGGGTGGGTGGGGGTGGGGGGGTGGGGGTTGTGGTGGGGGTTGTGGGGGGTGGGTGTGTGGGGGTGGGGGTGGGGTGGGTGGGTGGGGGGTGGTGGGGGTGGGGTGGTGGGTGGTGTGGGGGGTGGGGGTGGGGGGGGTGGTGTGGTGGGGTTGGGTGGGGGGTGGTGGGTGTGGGTGGGGGTGGGGTGGGGGGTGGTGGGGGGGGGGTGGTGTGGGTGGGTGGGGTGGGTGGGGTGTGGTGGGTGGTGGTGGGTGGGGGGGGGTGGGTGTGGGTGGGGGTGGGGGTGGTGTGGTTGGGTGGGTGGGGTTGGGTGGGGGGTGGGGGGGGGGGTGTGGGGGGGGGTGGTGGTGGGTGGGGTGGGGGGTGTGGGTGGGGGGGTGGGGGGTGGGTGTGGGGGGGTGGTGGGTGGGGGGGTTGGGGGGTGGTGGGGGGTGGGTGTGGGGGTGGTGGGTGGGTGGTGGGGTGGGGGGGGTGGGGGGTGTGGGGGGGGGGTGGGTGGGTGGGTGTGGTGGGGGTGTGGGTGGGGGGTGTGGGGGGTGGGTGTGGGGTGGGGGGGTGGTGGGTGGGGGTGGGGTGGGGTGGTGGGGGTGTGTGGGGTGGGGGTGGTGGGGGGGTGGGGGGGGGGGTGGGGTGGTGGGGGGGGGGGTGGGGGTGGGGGTGTGGGGGGGTGTGGGGTGTGGTGTGGGGGTTGGTGGGGGGTGGGGTGGGTGGGGTGTGGTGGGTGGGGTGGTGGGGGTGGTGGGTGGGGTGGGGTGGGGGGTTGGGGGGGGGTGTGGGGGTGGTGGGGTGTGGGTGTGGGGGTGGTGGGGTGGTGGGGTGGGGGGTGGTGTGGGGTGGGGGTGGTTGGGGGGGTGGGGTGGTGGGGTTGGGGTGGGTGGGGGGTGGGGGTGGGGGGGGTGTTGGGGGGTGGTGGGGTGGGGGTGTGGTGGGGGGGGGGGTGGGTGGGGTGGGTGGGGTGGGGGTGGTTGGGGGGGGTGGGGGGGGTGGGGTGGGGGTGTGGGGGGGGGGTGGGTGTGGGGGTGGGGTGGGGTGGGTGGTGTGGGTGGGGGTGGTGGGGGGGGTGTGGGGTGGGGGGGTGGTGGGTGGGGGGTGGGGGTTGGGGGTGGGTTGGTGGGGGGGGTGGGGGGGGGTGTGGTGGGTGGTGGGGGGTGGGTGGGTGGGGGGGGGGGGTTGTGGGTGGTGTGGGGTGGGGGGTGGGGGGTGGTGGGGGGGGTGGGGTGGGGGGGTGTGGGGTGGGGGGGTGGGTTGGGGGTGGGGTGGGGGTGGGTGGTGGTGTGGGTGGGGGTGGGTGGTGGGGGTGGGGTTGGTGGTGGGGGGGTGGGGGTGGGGTGGGGGGTGGGGGTTGGGGGGGTGTGGGTGGGGGGGTGTGGGGTGGGTGTGGGGGGGGGGTGGGGGGGTGGGGGGTGTGGGGGGGGGTGGGTGGTGGGGTGGGGGTGTGGGGGGGTTGGTGGTGGGGGGTGGGGGGGTGGGGTGTGGGGGGTGGGGTGGTGGGGGGGTGGGGGGTGTGGGTGGGGGGGTGTGGGGGGGGGTGGTGGGGGTGGGGGGTGGGGGGGGTGTGGGGGGTGGGGGTGGGTGGGGGGTGGGGGTGTGGGGGTGGGGGTGGGGGGTGTGGGGGGGGTTGGGGGGGGGGTGGGTGGGTTGTGGGGTGTGGGGGGGGTGGTGGGGTGGGTGGGGGGGTGGGGGGTGGGGTGGGGGGGGGGGTGTGGGTGGGTGGGGTGGTGGGGTGGGGGTGGGGGGGGGTGGGGGGTGGGTGGTGGGGGTGGGGTGTTGGGGGGGGGGGGTGGGGTGGGGGGTGTGGGGGTGGGGTGGGTGGGTGTGGGGGGTGGTGGGGGGTGGTGGGGGGTGGGGTGGGGTGGGGGTGGGTGGGGGGGTGGTGGTGGGGTGGGTGGGTGGGGGGTGTGGGGGTGGGGGGTGGGGTGGGTGGGGTGGGTGGGGGGGTGGGGGTGTGGTGGGGGGGGGTGGGTGTGGTGGGGGGTGGGGGTGGTGGGGTGGGGGGTGGGGTGGGTGTGGGGTGGTTGGGGGGGGGGGGGTGGGGTGGGGGGGGGTGGGGTTGGGTGGTGGGGGGGGGGTGGGGGGGTGGGGTGGGGGTGGGGGGGTGGGTGGGTGGGGTGGGTGTGGGGGGTGGGTGTGGGGGGTGGGGTGGTGGGTGGTGGTTGGGGGGGTGGGGGGGTTGGGTGGGGGGGGGTGGGGTGGGGGTGTGGGGGGGTGGGGTGGGGGGTGGGGTGGGGGTGGGGGGGTGGGTGGGGGGTGGTGGGGTGGGGGTGGTGGTGGGGGGTGTGGTGGGGTGTGGGGGGGGGGTGGGTGTGGGGGGTGGGGGTGGGGTTGGGGGGTGGTGGGTGGGGGGGGTGGGGGGGGGGTGGTGGGGTGGGGTGGGGGTGGGGGGTGGTGGGTGGGGGTGGTGTGGGGGGGGGGTGGGGGTGGGGGGTGGGTGGTGGGGGTGGTGGTGGGTGGGGGTGTGGTGGGGGGGGTGGGGGGTGGGGGGGGTGGTGGGGTGGGGGGGGTGGGGGTGGGTGGGGTGGTGGGGGGGGTGGGTGGGTGGGGTGGGGGGGGTGGGTGGGTGGGGTGGGTGTGGGGGGGTGGGGTGGGGGTGGGTGGGTGGTGGGGGTGGTGGGGGGGGGGGGGGTGTGGGGGTGGGGGTGGGGGGTGGTGGGGGGGGGGTGTGGTGGGGGGGTTGTGGGTGGGTGGTGGGGTGGGTGGTGGGGGTGGGGGGTGTGGGGGTGGTGGGGGTGGGGTGGGGGTTGGGTGGGGGTGGGGGGGTTGTGGGGGGTGGTGTGGGGTGTGGGGGGGTGGGGGTGGGGGGGGTGGGGGGGTGGGGGGGGGTGGGGTGTGGTGGGGGGTGGGTGGGGGGGTGGGTGGGTTGTGGGGTGGGGGGTGGGTGGGTGGTGTGGGGGGGGGTGGGGGTGGGGGGTGGTGGGGGTGGGGGGGTGGTGGGGGTGGTGTGGGGTGGGGGGGTGGGTGGGGGGGTGTGGGGGGGGTGTGGGGGGGTGGGGTGGGGGTGGGGTGGGGTGGGGTGGGGGTGTGGGGGTGGGTGTGGGGGGGGGTGGTGGGGGGTGGGGTGGGTGTGGGGGGTGGGGGGGGGGGTGTTGGGGGGTGGTGGGGGTGTGGGTGGTGGGGGTGGGGTGTGGGTGGTGGGGGTGGTGGGGGGGGTGGGGTGGGGGGGTGGGGGTGGGTGTGGGTGGGGGTGGTGGGGGTGGTGGGGGTGGGGGTGGGGGGTGGGTGGGGGGTGGGTTGGTGGGTGGGGTGGTGGGGGGGGTGTGGGGTGGGTGGGGGTGGTTGGGGGGGTGTGGGTGGGGTGGGGGGTGTGTGGTGGGGGTGGTGTGGGGGGGGTGGGGGGGGGTGTGGGTTGGGGTGGGGGTGGTGTGGGTGGGGTGGTTGTGGGGGTGGGTGGGGGTTGGGTGGGGGGTGGGGTGGTGGGGGTGGGGTGGGGTTGGGTGGGGTTGTGGGGTGGGGGGTGGGGGGGTGGGGGTGGGTGGGTGGGTGGGGTGGGGGGTGGGGGGGGTGGGGGGTGGTGGTGTGGGGGTGGTGGGGGTGGGTGGGGGGTGGGGGGTGGGGGTGTTGGGTGGGGGGGTGGTGGGGTGGGGGGTGTGGGGTTGGGTGTGGTGGGGGGTGGTGGTTGGGGGGTGGTGGGGGGTGGGGGGTGGGGTGGGTGGTGGGGGTGGTGGGGGGGTGTTGGGGTGGGGGGGGGGGTGGTGGTGGGGGGGGTGGGGGTGGGGGGGGTGGGGGGGTGTGGGTGGGGGTGGGGGGGTGGGGGGGGGGTGGGGTGGTGGGGGTGTGGGGGGTGGTGGGGGTGGGGGGTGGTGGGGTGGTGGGGGGTGGGGTGTGGGTGGGTGGGGGTGTGGGTGGGGGTGGGGTGTGGTGGGGGGTTGGGTGGTGTTGGGGTGGGGGGGTGGTGGTTGGGGTGGGTGGGTGGGGTGTGGGGTGTGGGGGGTTGTGGGTGTGGGGGGTGGGGGGGGTGGGGGGTGGTGTGGTGGGTGGGTGGGGTGGGTGGGGGGTGGTGGGGGGGGGTGGGGTGGGGTGGGGGTGTGGGGGGTGGGTGGGGGTGGTGGGGTGGTGGGGGGGGGTGTGGGTGGGGGGTGGTGGGGGTGGGGGTGTGGTGGGGGTGGGGGTGTGGGTGGGGGGTTGGGTGGGGGTTGGGGGGTGTGGGTGGGGTGGGGTGTTGGGGGTGGGGGTGGGGTGGTGGGGGTGGGTGGGGGTGTGGGGTGGGGGTGGGGGTTGGGGTGGTGGGGTGGTGGGGGGGGGGGTTGTGGTGGGGGTGGGGGTTGGGGGTGTGGGGGGGGGTGGGGTGGGGTGGGGGGTGGGGTGGGTGGGGGGTGTGGGTGGTGGGGGGTGGGTGGGTGGTGGGTTGGGGTGGGGGTGTGGGGGTGGTGGGGGTGGGTGGGGGGGGTGGGGTGGTGTTGGGGGTGGTGGGGGGTGGGTGGGGTGTGGGGGGTGGGTGTTGGGGTGGGGGGTGGGTGGGGTGGGGTGGGGGGGTGGGTGGGTGGGGGGTGGGGGTGGGTGGGTGGGGGGTGGGGGTGGTGGGTGGGGGGGGTGGGGTGGGTGGTTGGGGGGTGTGGGGGGGGGGGGTTGGTGGGGGGTGTGGGTGGGTGGTGGGGGGGTGGGGTGGTGGGGTGGGGGTGGGGGTGGTGGGGGTGGGTGTGGGTGGGTTGGGGGTGGGGTGGGTTGGGGGTGGGGGTTGTGGGGGGTGGGGGGGTGGGGGTGGGGTGGTGGTGGGGGGGGTGGGGGGTGGGGTGGGGGGGGTGGTGGGGGTGTGGGGTGGGGGTGGTGTTGGGTGGGGTGGGGGTGGGTGGGGGTGGGGGTGTGGGGGTGGTGTGGGGGGGTTGGTGGGGTGGGGGTGGGGTTGGTGTGGGTGGGGTGGGTGGTGGTGGGGGGTGTGGGTGGGGTGGGGGGTGGGTGGTGGGGTGTGGTGGGGGTGGGTGGGGGGGGTTGGGGGTTGGGTGGGGGTGTGGTGGTTGGGGGTGGGGTGTGTGGGGGTGGTGGGTGGGGGTGGGTGTTGGGTGGGGGTGGTGGTTGGGGGGTGGGGTGGGGGGTGGGGGGTGGGGGGTGGTGTGGGTGGGTGGTGGGGGTTGGGGTGGGGGGGTGGGTGTGGGGGGGGGGTTGGGTGGGGTGGTGGGGTGGGGGGTGTGGTGTGGTGGGGGGGGGGTGGGGGGTTGGGTGGTTGGGGGGGGTGTGGTGGGTGGGTGGGGGTGGGTGGGGTGGGTGGGTGTGTGGGGGGGTGGTGGGGGGGGGGGTGGGTGGGGGGGTGGGGTGTGGGGGTGGGGGGGTGGGGGTGGTTGGGTGGGGTGGTGGGGGGTGGGGGGGGGTGGGGGTTGGGGTGGGGGGTGGGGTGGGGTGGGGGGGTGGTGGGGTGTGGTGGGGGTGTGTGGGTGGGGTGGGGGGGGTGGGGGGGGGTGGTGGGTGGGGGGGGTGGGGGGTGGGGTGGGGGGGTGTGGTGGGGTGGGTGGGGGGGGGGGGTGGGGTGGGTGGGGGTGGGGGTGTGGGGGTGGGGGTGGGGTGGTGGGGGTGGGTGGGGGGTGGGGTGGGGGGGTGGGTGGTGGGGTGGGGGGGTGGTGGGGGGGGTGTGGGGGGGGGGGGTGGGTGGGGTGGGGGTTGGGGTGTGGGTGTGGGGTGGGGGTGTGGGGGGGGTGGGGTTGGGGGTGGGGGTGGGGGTGGGGGGTGGGGGGGTGGGTGTGGGGGGGTGGTGGGGTGGGGGGTGGTGGGGGTGTGGGTGGGGGTGGGGGGGTGTGGGGGGTGGGGGGTGGGTTGGGTGGGGTGTGGGTGTGGGGGGGTGGGGGGGGGGGTGGGGGTGGTGGGGTTGGGGGGGGGGGTGGGGTGTGGGGTGGGGGTGGGTGGGGGTGGGGGTGGTGTGGTGGGGGTGGGGGTGGGGGGGTGTGGGGGGTTGGGGTGGTGGGGGTGGGGGGTGTGGGTGGGTGGGGGGGGTGGTGTGGGGGGTGGGGGGGGGTGGGGGTGGGTTGGTGGTGGGGGGGTGGGGGGTGGGGGTGTGGGGGGGTGGGGGTGGTTGGGGTGGGGGGTGGGGGGTGGGGGGGTGGGGGGTGGGTGGGGGGGGGGTGTGGGGGGGGTGGGGGTGGGGGTGGGGTTGGTGGTGGGGTGGGGGTGGGGTGGGGTGGGGGGGTTGGGGTGTGGGGGGGTGTGGGTGGTGGGGGGGGTGGGTGGGTGGGGGGTGTGGGGGGGGGTGGTGTGGGGGGGGTGGGGGGGGTGGGGGTGTGGGGGTGGTGGGGGTTGTGGGTGGGGGGGGGTGTGGGGTGTGGGGGTGGTTGGGTGGTGGGTGGTGGGGTTGGTGGGGTGGGGTGGTGGGGGTGGGGGTGGGGGGGTGGGGTTGGGGGGGGTGGTGGGGGGGGTGGGGGTGGGGTGGTGGGGGTGGGGGGGGGGGGTGGGGGGGTGGGGTTGGGGGGGGGTGGGTGGTGGGGTGGGTGGTTGTGGGGGTGGGTGGTGGGGTGTGGGGTGGGGTGGGGGGTTGGGTGGGGGGTGGGGGGTGGTGGGGTGGGGGTGGGGTGGGGGTGGGGGGGTGGGGGGTGGGTGGGGGGGGTGTGGGGGGTGGGGTGGGGGGGTGTTGGTGGGTGGGGGGGGTGTGGGGGGTGGTGGGGTGGGTGGGGGGGGGTGGTGGGGGGGGTGTGGTGGTGGGGTGGTGTGGGGGTGGGTGTGGGGGGTGGTGGGGGTGTGGGGTGGGTGGGGGGTGGGGGTGGGGGGGGTGGTGGGGGGGGGTGGGGGTGGGGGGTGGGTGGTGGTGTTGGGGTGGGGGGGTGGGTGGGGTGGTGGGGGGGGGTGGGGGGTGGTGGGGGTGGGGGGTGGGTGGTGGGGGGGGGGGTGGGGGTGGGTGGGGTTGGTGGGTGGGTGGGGGGTGGGGGGGGTGTGGGGTGGGGGTGGTGGGGGGGGTGGGTGTGGGTGGGGTGGTGGGGTGTGGGGGGGGGGGTGGTGGGTGGGGTGTGGGGGGGTGGTGGGGGGGTGGGGGGGGTGGGGGTGTGGGGGTGGGGGTGGTGGGGGGGGTGGGGGGGGGTGTGGTGGGGGGTGGGGGGGGGGGGGTGGGTGGGGGTGGGTGGTGGGGTGGGGTGGTGGGGGGGGGTGGGGGGTGTGGGGTGGGGGTGGGGGTGGGGGGGGGTGGGTGGTGGGGGGTGTGGTGGGGGTGGGGGGTGGGGTGGGGGGGTGTGGGGTGGTGGGTGGGGGGTGGGGGTGTGGTGGGGGGTGGGTGGGGTGGGGTGGTGGGGTGGTGGGGTGGGGTGGGGTGGGGGGGGGGGGTGTGGGGTGGTGGGGGGGGGGGGTGGGGGTGGGTGGGGTGGGGGGTGGTTGGGGGGGGTGGTGGGGGGGGTGGGTGGGGTGTGGGTGGGGGGTTGGGGGTGGGTGGGGTTGTGGGTGTGGGGGGGGGGGTTGTGGGGGGGTGGGGTGGGGGTGGTGGGTGTGGGTGGGGGTGGTGTGGGGTGGGGGGGTGGGTGGGGTGGGGGTGGGTGTGGGGGTGGTGTGGGGTGGGGTTGGGGGTGGGGGTGGTGTGGGTGGGGGGTGTGGGGTGGGGGGTGTGGGGTGGGGTGGGTGGGGGGGTTGGGGTGGGGGTGGGGGTGGGGGTGGGTGTGGGGGGGTGGTGGGGTGGGGGTGTGGGGGGGGGTGGGTGGGGGTGGGGGGTGGGGGGTGGGTGGGGTGGGGGTGGGTGGGGGGTGGGGGGGGGGGTGTGGGGGGGTGGGGTGGGGGGGTGTGGTGGTGGGTGGGGGGGTGGGTGGGGGTGGGGTGGGGTGTGGTGGGGGTGGGGGGTGTTGGGTGGTGGGTTGGTGGGGGTGGTGGGGGGTGTGGGGGTGGGTGGTGGGTGGGGGTGGGTGGGTGGGGGGTGTGGGGGTGTGGTGGGTGTGGGGGGGGGGGTGGGTTGGGGGGGTGGGTGGGGGTGTGGGGGGTGGGGGGGGTGTGGGGTGGGGGTGGTGGGGGTGTGGTTGGGGGGGTGGGGGGTGGGGTGGTGGGTGGGGGTTGTGGTGGGGGGTGGGGGGGGTGTTGGGTGGGGGTGGGGGGTGGGGTGTGGGGGGGGTGGGTGGTGGGGGTGGGGGGTGGGGTTGGTGGGGGGGGTGGGGGTGGGTGGGGTTGGGGGGGTGTGGGGGGGGTGGTGGGTGGGGGTGGGGTGGGGGGGGGGGTGGTGGTGGGGGTGTGGTTGGGGGGTGTGGTGGGTGGTGGGGTGGGGGGGTGTGGGGGTGGGGGGGTGGTGGGGTGGTGGGGGTGGGGTGGGGGGGGGTTTGGGGGGTGTGGTGGTTGTGGGGTGGGTGGTGGGGGGGGGTGGGGTGGGGTGGGTTGTGGGGTGGGGGGTGGTGGGGTGGGGGTGGGGGTGGGTTGGGTGGTGGGGGGTGGGGGGGTGGGGGTGGGTTGGTGTGGGGGGTGGGGGTTGGGGGGGTGGGGGTTGGGGGTGGTGGGGGGTGGTGGGGGGTTTGTGGGGTGGGGGGTGTGGGTGGGTGGGGTGGGGTGGGTGTGGGGGTGGGGGGTGGGTTGGGGTGGGGGGGTGGTGGGGGTGGGTGGGGGGGGTGGGTGGGTGGTTGGGGTGGTGGGTGGGTGGGGGGTGTGGGTGTGGGGGTGGGTGGGTGTGGTGGGGTGGGGTGTGGTGGTGTGTGGGGGTGGTGGGGGTGTGGGTGGGTGGGGGTGGGGGTGGGGTGGGGGTGGGGGTGTTGGTGGGGGTGGGGGTGGGTGGGGTGGTGTGGGGGGTGGGGTGTGGGTGGTTGGGGGGGTGGTGGGTGGGGTGGGTGGGGTTGGTGGGGTGGTGGGTGTGGGGGGTGGGGGGGGTGGGTGTGGGGGTTGGGTGGGGGGGGTGGGGGTGGTTGGGGGTGGGGGGGTGGGGGTGGGGGGGTTGGGGTGGTGGGGGTGGTTGGGGGTGGGGTTGGGGGTGGGGGGTGGTTGGGTGGGGTGTGGTGGGGGGGTGGGTTGGGGGTGGGGGGGTGTGGGGGGGGGTGGGTGGGTGGTGGGGGTGGTGGGGTGGTTGGGTGGGGTGGTGGGGGTTGGGTGGGTGGTGGGGGTGGTGGGTGGTGGTGTGGTGGTGTGGGTTGGGGGGTTGGGGTGGGTGGGGGTGGGTGGGGTGGGTGTGGGGGTGGGGGTGTGGGGTGGGGTTGGGGGTGGGTGGTGGGTGGGGGGGTGTGGGGGTTGGTGGTGTGGGTGGTGGTGGGGTGGGGTGGTGGGTGGGGGGGTGTGGGGTTGGGTGGGGTTGGGTGGGGGGTGGGGGGGTTGGGGGTGGGTGTGGGTGTGGTGGGGTGGTGGGGGGTGGGGTGGGTGTGGGTGGGTGGGGGTGGGGGTGGGGGTGGGGTGGTGGTTGGGGGGTGGGGTGGGGGTGTGGGTGGGGTGTGGGTGGGGGGTGGTGGGGGTGGGGGGGGGGTGGTGTTGGGGGGTGTGGTTGGGGGGGGGGGGTTGGGGGTGGTGGGGTGGGGGTGGTGGGGTGGGGGTGTGGGGGTGGGGGGGGTGGTGGGGGTGGGTGGGGGGTGGGGGGGGGTGGGGGTGGGGTTGGGGTGTGTGGGTGTGGGTGTGGGTGTGGGTGGGTGGGTGGTGTTGGGGTGGGGGTGGGGGTGGGGGGGTTGTGGGTGGTGGGGGTGGGGTGTGGGTGGGGTGGGTGGGGGGTGGTGTGGGGGGGTGGGTGTGGGGGGTGGGGGTGGTGGGGGTGTGGTGGGGGGTTGTGGTGGTGGGGGTGGGGGGTGGTGGGGGTGGGGGGGTGGGGGTGGGGGGTGGGTGGGGGGGGTGGGTTGGGTGGGGGGTGGTGGGTGGTGGGGGGGGGTGTGGGGTGGTGGGGTGTGGGGGGGGGGTGGGGGGTGGGGTGGGGGTGGGGGGTTGGGGGTGGTGGGGGGTGGTGGGGTGGGGGGGGGTTGGGTGGTTGGGTGGGGGGTGGGGGTGGGTGTGGTGGGGGGGTGGTGGTGGGGTTGGGGGGGGTGGGTGGGGGGGTTGGGTGGGGGGGTGGGTGTGGGTGGGGGTGGGGGGTTGGTGGGTGGTGGGGTTGTGGGGGGGTGGGTGGGGGTGTGGGTGGTGGGGTGGGTGGGTGGTGGTGGGTGGGGGGGTGGGGGGTGGGGTGGTGTTGGGGGTGGGGTTGGGGTGGGGTGGGTGGGGGGGTGGTGTGGGGGGTGTGGGTGGGGGTGGGGGTGTGGGGTGTGGGGGGTGGGTGGGGGGGGGTTGGTGGGGGGGTTGGGGGTGGTGGGGTGGGTGGGGTGGTGGGGTGGGGGGGTGTTGGGGTGGTGGGTGGGGGGTGGGGGGGTGGGTGTGGTGGGGGGTGGGTGGGGGGTGGGTGGGTGGGTGGGGGTGGTGTGGGGGTGGGGGGTGGGTGGGGGTGGGTTGGGGGGTGGGTGGGGTTGGTGGGGGGTGGTGGTGGGTGGGGTGGTGGGGGTTGGTGGTGGGTGGGTGGGGTGTGGGGGGTGGGTGGGTGGGGTGGGTGGGGTGTGGGGTGGTGGGGTGGGGGTTGGTGGGGGTGGGTGGGGTGGGGGGTGGGTGGGGTGGTGGGTGTGGGGGTGGGGTGGGGGGTGGGGGTGGGGTGGGGGTGGGGTGGTGGGGGTGGGGTGTGTGGTGGGGGGTGGTGGGTGGGGTGGGTGGGGGGTGTGGTGGGTGGGGGGGTGGGTGTGGGGGTGGGTGGGGGTGGGGGGGTGGTGGGGGTGGGTGGGGTGTGGTGGGGGGGTGGTTGGGTGGGTGGGTGTTGGTGGGGGTGGGGGTGGGTGGTGGTGTGGGTGGGGGGGTGGGGTGTGGTTGGGGGGTGTGGGGTGGGGGTGGGGTGGGTTGGGGGGTGGGGTGGGTGGGTGGGGGTGTGGGTGGTGTGGGGGTGGGGGGGGTGGGGTGTGGTGGGGGGTTGGGGTGGGGGTGGTGGTTGGGGGTGGGGGGGGTGGTGTTGGGTGGGTGTGGGTGGTGGGTGTGGGGGTGTGGTGGTGTGGGGTGGGGTGGTGGGTGGGGTGGGTGGTGGGGTGGGTGGGGGGGTGGGTGTGGGGGGTGGTGGGTGGGGTGGGGGGGGTGTGGGGTGGGGGTGGGTGTGGGGTGGGGGGTGTGGTGGGGGTGGGGTGGGGGGTGGTTGGGGTGTGGGGGTGGTGGGGTGGGTGGGGGTGTTGGGGTTGGGGGTGGGGTGGGTGGGGTGTGTGGGGGGTGGGTGGTGGGGGGTGGGGTGGGTGGGGGGTGGGTGGGGTGGTGGTGGGGTGGGGTGGGGGGTGGGGGTGTGGGGGGGGTGGGTGTGGGGGGGGGGGGTGGTGGGGTGTGGGGTGGTGGGGGGGGTGTGGGTGGGGGGTGGGTGGGTGGGTGGGGTGGGGTGGGGTGTGTGGGGGGGGGGTGGGTGGGGGTGGGGTGGGGGGTGGGGGTGTGGGGTGGGGTGGTGGGGTGGGGTTGGGGTGGGGGGGGGGGGGGGGGGTTGGGTGGGTGGTGGGGGGTGGTGGGGTGGGTGGGGGGTGTGGGTGGGGGGGGGGGTGTGGGGTGGGGTGGGTGTGGGGGGGGGTGTGGGGTGGTTGTGGGGTGGGTGGGTGGGGGGTGGGGTTGGGGGGTGGTGGGGTGGGTGGGTGGGGGTGTGGGGGTGGGGTGTGGGGTGTGGGGGGTGGGGGGGGGTGGTGGGGTGGGTGGGTGGGGGTGTGGTGGGGGGGTGGGGTGGTGGGGGGGTGGGGGTGTGGGGGTGGGTGGGTGGGGGTGGGGGGTGGGGTGGGGGGGTTGGGGGGGGTGTTGGTGGTGGGGGTGGTGGGTGGGGGGTGGTGTGGTGGGGTGGGGGGGTGTGGGTGGGGGGGGTGGTGGGGGTGGGTGTGGGGGGTGGGTGGGGGGTGGGGTGTGGGGGTGTGGTTGGGGGGGGGGTGGGTGGGTGGTGGGGTGGGGGTGTTGGGTGGGGGGTGTGGGGTGTGGGGTGGGTGGGGTGGGGTGGGGGGTGTGGGGGGTGGGGGTGGGGGGGTGGTGTGGGTGTGGGGGGTGGGGGTGGGTGGGGTGGGGGTGGTGTGGGGGTGGGTGGGGTGGTGGGGGGGTGTGGGGTGGGGTGGGTGGGGTTGGGGGTGGTGTGGGGGTGGTGGGGTGGGGGGGGTTGGTGGGGTGGGGTGGGGGTGTGGGGGTGGTGGTGGGGTGGGGGTGGGTGGGGGGGGGGTGGGGTGGTTGGGGGTGGGGGTGGGGGGTGGTTGGGTGGGGGGTTGGGGGGGTGGGGGTGGGGGTGGGGTGGGGTGGTGGGTGGGTGGGGTTGGGGGGGGTGGGTGGGGGGGGTGGTGGGGTGTGGGGTGGGTGGGGTGGGGGTGGGGGGGGTGGGGTGGGGGTGGGGGTGGTGTGGTGGGTGGTGGGGGGTGGGTGGGGGTGGGGTGTGGGTGGGGGGTGTGGGTGGGGGTGGGTGGTGTGGGGTGGGTTGGTGGTGGGGTGGTGGGTGGGGGGTTGGGGGGTGGGTGGGGGGTGTGGGGGGGTGGGGTGGTGGGGGGTGGTGGGGTGTGGGGGGTGGTGGGGTGGGGGTTGGGTGGGGGTGGTGGTGTGGGGGTGGGGTTGGGGGGGTGGGTGGGGTGTGGGGTGGGGGTGGGGGTGGTGGGTGGGGGGGTGTGGGGGGTGGGGTGGGGGGGTGGGTGGTTGGGGTGGTGGGGGTGGTGTGGGGTTGGTGGGTGGGGTGTGGGGGTGGGTGTGGGGGGGGGGTGGTGGGGTGGGGGGTGGTGGTGTGGGGTGGTGGGGGTGGGTGTGGGGGGTGGGTGGTGGGTGGTGGGGTGTGGGTGGGGGGGTGGGGTGTGGGTGGGGGTGTGGGTGGGGGTGGGTGGGTGTGGGGTGTGGGGGGTGGTGTGGTGGGGTTGGGTGGGGGGTGTGGGGGGGGTGGGGGTGGGGGTGGTGGGGGGGTGGGTGGGGTGTGGGGGGTGGGGGGTGGGGGGGTGTGGGGGTGTGGGTGGGGGTGGGGTGGGGTGTTGGTGGGGTGTGGTGGGTGGTGGGGGGGGTGGTGGGGTGGTGGGGGTGGGTGTGGGTGGGGTGGGGTTGGGTGGTGGTGGGGTGGGGTGTGGGTTGGGGGTGGGTGGTGTGGGTTGGGGGGGGGTGGGGGTGGGTGGTGGGGGGGTTGGGGGGTGTGGTGGTGGGGTGGGTGGGTGGGGGTGTGGGTGGGGGGGTGGGTTGGGGGGGGTGGGGTGGTGGGGGTGTGGGGGGGTGGGGTGGGTTGGGGGGGTGTGGGTGGGGGTTGGGGGTGGGGGTGGGTGGGGTGGGGGTGGTGGGTGGGGGTGTGTGGGTGGTGGGGGGGTGGGGGTGGGGGGGGTGGTGGGGGGTGGGGGGGGGGTGTGGGTGGTGTGGGGGGGTTGGGGTGTGGGGTGGTGGGGTGGGGGGGGTGGGTGGTGGGGTTGTGGTGTGGGGGGGGGGGGGTGTGGGGGTGGGTGGTGGTGGGGGTGGGGGGGGGTTGGTTGGGGGGTGGGGGGGGTGGGGTGGTGGGTTGGGGGGGTGTGTTGGTGGGTGGGGGTTGGGGGTGGGGGTGGGTGGGTGGGGTGGTGGGGGTGGGTGGGGGTGGGGTGGGTGTGGGGGTGGGGGGGTGGGGTGTTGGTGTGGGGTGGTTGGTGGGGTGGGGGTGGGTTGGGGGGGTGGGTGGTGGGGGTGGTGTGGGGGTGTTGGGGTGGTGGGTGGGGGGGTGGGGGGGTGGGGGTGGGGTGGTGGGGGGTGGTGGGGGTGTTGGTGGGGGTGGGTGGGTGGGGGGTGGTGGGGTGTGTGGGGTGGGGTGTGGGGGTGGGGGGGTGGGTGGTGGGGGGTGGGTGGGTGGGGGTTGGTGGGGGTGGTGGGGTGGGGTGGGGGGTGGGGTTGTGGTGGGGTGTGGGGGTGTTGGGTGGGGTGTGGTGTTGGGGGGGGTGGGGGTGGGTGTGGGGTGGGTGGGGGGGGTGGTGGGGTTGGTGGTGGGGTGGGGGTGTGGTGGTGGGGGTTGGTGGGTGGGTTGTGGGTGGGGGTGGTGGTGGGGTGTGGGGGGGTGGGTGTGGGGTGGGTGGTTGGGGGGGGTGGTGTGGGGGTGGGTTGTGGGGGTGGGGGTGGGGTGGGGTGGTGGGTGGGGTGGTGGGTGGGGTGGGGTGGGTGGTTGTGGGGGTGGGTGTTGGTGGGTTGGGTGGGGGTGGTGGGGTGGGGGTGGGGGTGGGGGGGGTGTGGGTGGGTGGTGGGGGGTGGTGGTGGGTGGGGGTGGGGTTGGTGGGGTTGGTGGGGTGGTTGGGGGGGGGTGGTGGGTGTGGTGGGGGGTGGTGGGGGGTGGGTGTTGGGGGGTGGTGGGGGTGGTGTGGGTTTGGGGTGGGGGTGTGGGGGGTGTGGTTGGGTGGGGGTGGGGGGGTGTGGGGGGGTGGTGGGGGTTGGTGGTGGGTGTGGGGGGGGGTGGGGTGTGGTGGGGGGGTTGGGTGGGGGTGGGTGTGTTGGGTGGGTGGGGGGGGTGGGGTGGTGGGGTGGGTGGGGTGGGGGGGGTGTTGGGTGGGGGGTGGGTGGGGGGGGTGGGTGGGGGGTGGGGTGGTGGGTGGGGGGGGTGGGGGTGTGGGGTGGTGTTGGGTGGGTGTGGTGTGGGGTGGGGGGTGGGGGTGGTGGTGGGGTGTGGGGGGTGGGTGGTGTGGGGTGGGTGTGGTGGGGGTGGGGGGTGGGGTGTGGTGGGGTGGTGGTTGGGGGTGGGTGTGGGTGGGGGTGGGTGGGTGGGGGGGGTGTGGGGGGTGTGGTGGGTGGTGGGGGGTGGGGTGGTGGGGGTGTGGTGGGGGTGTGGGGGTGGGGGTGTGGGGTGGTGGGGGGTGGGGGGGTGGGGGTGGGTGGGGGGTGGGGGGTGGGGTGGTGTGGGTGGGGGTGTGTGGGTGTGGGGTGGTGTGTTGTGGGGGTGTGGTGGGGTGGGGGTGGGGGGTTGGGTGGGGGTGGGGTGTGGGGGGTGGGTGGGTTGGGGGGTGGGTGTGGGGTGGGGTGGGTGTGTGGGGGGGTGTGGGGTGGTGGGGGTGGGTGTGGGGTGGGGGGGGTGTGGTGGGGGTGGGGTGGTGGGTGGGTGGGGGTGGGGTGTGGTGGGGTGTTGGGGGGGTGGGGGGTGGGTGGGTGGTTGGGTGGGTGGTGGGGGGGGTGGTGGTGGGGTGGGGTGTGGGGTGGTGGGGGGGGTTGGGTGGGTGGGGTGGTGGTGTGGGGGGTGGGGGTGGGGGGGGTGTGGGTGGTTGGGGGGTTGGGGTGGTGGGTGGGGTGGTGGGGGTGGGGGTGGTGGGGGGTGGGTGTGGTGGGGGTGTGGGTGGGGGGTTGGTGGTGGGGGTGGGGGTGTGGTGGGGGTGGGGGTGGGGGGTGGGGTGTGGGTGGGTGGGGTGGGTGGGTGTGGGGTGGGGTGGGGGGTGGTGGGGTGGGGGTGTGGGGTGGTGGGGGTTGGTGGTGGGGGGTGTTGGGGGGGTGGGTGTGGGTGGGGGTGGGGGGGTGGGTGGGTTGGGGTGGGGTGGGGGTGGGTTGTGGGGGGGTGGGGGTGGGGTGGGGTGTGGGGGGGGTGGGGGGTGGGGGGTGGGTTGGTGGGGTGTGGGGGTTGGGGGGGGTGGGGTGGGGTGGGTGGTGGTGTGGGGGGGTGGGGGTGGGTGGTTGTGGTGGGTGGTGGGGGTGTGGGGGTGGGGTGTGGGGGTGGGTGGTGGGGGGGGTTGGTGGGGTGGGGTGGGGTGGGTGGTTGGTGGGGTTGTGGGTGGGGGGTGTGGGGGGTGGGTGGGGGTGGTGGGGGGGGTGGGGGTGGGGGGGGTTGGTGGGTGGGGGGTGGGGTGGGGGGGTTGGGGTGGTGGGGGGGGGTTGGGTGGGTGGGTGGGTGGGGTTGGTGGGGGGGGGGGTGTGGTGGGGTGGGGGTGGGGGGGGGGGTGGGGGGGTGGTGGGGGGGGGTGGGTGGTGGGGGGGTTGGGGGGTGTGGGGGGGGGTGGGGTGGGGGGGGTGGTGTGGGGGGTGGTGGGGGGTGTGGTGGGGGGTGGTGGTTGTGGGGTGGGTGGTGGGGTGGGGGTGGGTGGGGGGGGGTGGGGGTGGGGGTGGTGTGGGGGGTGGTGGTGGGTTGGGGGGTGTGGGTGTGGGGGGTGGGGGTGGGGGGTGTGGGTGGGTGGGGGGGTGGTGGGGGTGGTGGGGTGGTGGGGGGTGTGGGGTGGGGGTGGTGGGGTGTGGGGTGGGGTTGGGTGGGGGTGTGGGGGTGGGGGGTGGGGTGGGGGGTGGGGGGTGTGGGGTGTGGGGGGTGGGTGGTGGGGGGGGTTGGTGGGTGGTGTGGTGGGGTGGGTGTGGTGGGGGTGGTGGGGGTGGGGGGGTGTGGTGGGGTGTGGTGGTGGGGGGGGGGGGTGTGGGGGTTGGGGTGGTGGTGGGGGGTGGGGGGGTGTGGTGGGGGGTGGGGGGGTGGGGGGGGTGGGGGGTGGGGTTGTGGTGGGGGTGGGGGTGGGTGGTGGGGGGTGGTGGGGTGGTGGTGGGGGTGGGGGTGGGGGGGTGGGGGGTGGTGGGTGGTGGGGGGGGGGTGGGTGGGGGGTGTGGGGTGTGGGGGGTGGGTGGGGGTGGGGGGGGGGTTGTGGGTGGGGTGGTGGGGTGTGGGGGGGTGGGGTGGGTGGGGTGGGGGGGTGGGGGGGGTGGTTGGGGTGGGGGGTGGGTGGTGGGTGGGGTGGGTTGGGGTGGGTTGGGGGGTGGTGGTGTGGGGGGTGGGTGGGGGGGGTGGGGGTGTGGGTGGGGGGTGGGGTGGGTGGGGGGGGTGTGGGTGTGGTGGGGGGGGGGGTGGGTGGGGGGTTGGGGGGGTGGGGTGGGGGGTGGGTGGGTGGGTGGGTGGTGGGGGTGGGGGTGTGGGGGGGTGGTTGGGGTGGGGGGTGGTGGGGGTGGGGTGGGGGGGGGTGGGGTGGTGTGGTGGGGGGGGTGGTGGGGGGTGGTGGGGGGGGGTGGTGGGTGGGTGGGTGGGTGGGTGTGGGGTGGGGTGGGGTGGGTGGGGGGGGTGGGGGGGGGGGGTGGGGGGTGGGGGTGGGTGGGGGGGTGGTGTTGGTGGTGGGGTGGGGGGGTGGTGGTGGGGGGGGGTGGGTTGGGTGGGTGGGGTGTGGGGTGGGGGGGTGGGGTGGGTGTGGGGTGGGGGGTGGGGTGGGTGGGGGTTGGGTGGGGGGGTGGGGGGGGGGGGGTGGGGTGGGGGTGGGGGGGGTGGTGGGGGGGTGGGGGGGTGTGGGTGGGGGTGGGGGTGGGGTGGGTGGTGGGGGGGGTGGGTGGGGTGTGGGGGGGGGGGGGTGGTGGGGGGGGGGGTGTGGGGTGGGTGGGGGTGGGGGGGTGGGGGGTGGGGTTGGGGGGTGGGGTGGGGGGGGGGTGGTGGGGTGGGGGTGTGGGGTGGGGGGGTGTGGGGGGGGGGTGGGGTGGGGTGGGGGGTGGGGTGTGGGTGGGGGGTGGGGGGTGGTGTGGGGGGGGTGGTGGGGTGGGTGGGTGGGTGTGGGGGGGGTGGTGGGGGGTGGGGGGGTGGGTGGGGGGTGGGGGGTGGGGGTGGGGTGGGGGGTGGGTGGGTGGGGTGGGGGGGGTGGGTGTGGGGGGGTGGGGGGGTGGTGGGTGGGGGTTGGGGGGGGGGGGTGGGGGTGGGGGTGGTGTGGGGGTGGGGGGTGGGGGGGGTGGGGGTGGGGGTGGGGTGGGTGGGGGGGGTGGGTGTGGGGGGTGTGGGGGTGGTGGGTGGGGTGGTGGGGGGTTGGGGGTGGGTGGGGGGGTGGGTGGTGGGTGGGGGGTGGGGGGGGTGGGTGGGGTGGGGGGTTGGGGGGTGGGGTGGTGGGGGGTGGGGTGGGGGGGGTGGTGGGGGGGTGGGGTGGGTGGTGGGGTGGGGGGGTGGGGGGGGGGTGGGGTGGTGTGGGTGGGGGTGGGGGTGTGGGGGTGGGGGGTGTGGTGGGTGGTGTGGGTGGTGGGGGGGGTGGGGGTGGGGGGGGGTGGGTGGGGGGGTGGGTTGGGTGTGGTGGGGTGGGGGTTGGGTGGGGGTGTGGGGGTGTGGGTGGGGGGGTGGGGGTGGGTGGTGGGTGGGGTGGTGGTGGGGTGGGGGGGTGGGGGTGGTGGGTTGGGGTGGTGGTGGGGGTTGGTGGGGGGGGTGGGGTGGTGGGTGGGGGGTGTGGGTGGTGGGGGGGGGGGGGTGGGGGTGTGGGGGTGGGTGTGGGGGGTGGGTGGGTGGGTGGGGGGGGTGGTTGGGGGGTGGTGGGGGGGTGGGGGTGGGGTTGGGTGGGGGGTGGTGTGGGTGGGGTGGGGGTGGTGTGGGGGGGTGGGGTGGGGGTGGGTTGGGGGTGGTGTGGGGGGTGGGGTGGTGTGGGGGGGTGGGGGTGGTGTGGGTGGGGGTGGGGGGTGGGTGGTGGGGGGTGTGGTGTTGGTGGGGGGGTGGGGGGTGGGTGGTGGGGTGGTGGGTGGGGGTGGTGGGGGGTGGGTGGGGTGTGTGGGGGGTGGGGTGGGGGTGGTGGGGTGGGGGGTGGTGGGGGGTGGGGTGGGTGGGGGGTGGTGGGGGGGGTGGGGGTGGTGTGGGGGTGGGGTGGGTGGGTGGGGGGTGTGGGTGGGGGGGGGTGGGGTGGGTGGGGGTGGGGGGTGGGTGTGGGGTTGGTGGGGGGTGTGGGTGGGGGGGTGTGGGGGTGGGGGGTGGGTGGGGTGTGGTGGGGTGGGGTGTGGGGGGGTGGGTGGGGGGTGGTGGGGGTGGGGTGGTGGGTGGGGGGTTGGGGTGTGGTGGGGTGGGGGGGTGGGTGGGGGTGGTGTGGGGTGGGTGGTGGGGGGGTGGGGGTGGGGTGTGGGTGGGGGTGGGGTGGGGGTGGGGGTGGTGGTGGGTGGGGGGGGTGGGGTGTGGGGTGGGTGGGGGGTGGGGGTGGGGGTGTGGGTGGGGTGGTGGGTGGTGGGGTGGTGGGTGGGGGTTGGGGTGTGGTGGGGGTGGGGTTGTGGGGGGTGGTGGGGGTGTGGGTGGTGGGTGGTGTGGGGGGGGTTGGGGTGGGGTGTGGTGGTGGGGGGGGTGGGTGTGGGGGTGGGTGGGTGGTGGGGGTGGGGGTGGGGGGTGGGGGTTGGTGGTGGGGGGTTGGTGTGGGGTGTGGGGGGTGGTGGGTTGGGTGTTGGGGGTGGGGTGGGGTGGGTGTGGGTGGTGGTGGGGGGTGGGGGTGGGGTTGGGTGGGGTGGGGGTGTGGGGGTGGTGTGGTGGGTGTGGGGTGTGTGGGGGGGGTGTGGTGGGTGGGGGGGGTGTTGGGGGTGGTTGGGTGGTGGGGGTGGTGGGGTGGGGTGGGTGTGGTGTTGGGTGGTGGGGGGTGGGGTGGGTGGTGGGGGGGTGGTTGGGGTGGGGTGGGTGGTGTGGGGGGTGGGTGGTGTGGGTGGGGGTGGTGGGTGTGGGGGTGGGGGGGTGTGTGGGTGGGGGTGGTGGGGGGGTGGGGGGTGGGGTGGGGTGGGGGTGGGTGTTTGGTGGGTGGGGGGGGGTGGTGGGTGGTGGGTGGTGGTGTGGGGGTGGGTGGGTGTGGGGGGGTGTGGTGGGTGGGGTGGGGGGGTTGGGTGGGGGTGGTGGGTGGGGGTTGGGTGGGGTGGGTGGGGTGGGGGTGTGTTGGTGGGGGTGGGGGGTGGGGTGGGTGGGTTGTTGGGTGGGGTGGGGTTGGGGGTGGTGTGGTGGGGTGTGGGGTGGGGTGGGGTGGGGGGGGGGTGGGGTGGGGGGTGGGGGGGTGGGTGGGGGGGGGTGGGGTGGTGGGTGTGTGTGGGGGGGGGGTGGTGGTGTGGGGTGGGTGGTGGGTGTGGGGGTTGGGGTGGGGGGTGTGGGGGGGGTGGTGGTGGGGTGGGGGTTGGTGTGGGGTGTGGGGGGGTGGTGGGGGTGGGTGTGTGGGGGGGGGTGTGGGGGTTGGGGTGGGGGGGGGTGGGTGGGGTGGTGGGGGGGTGGGGGTGGGTGGGGTGGGGTTGGGGTGTGGGGGTGGGGTGGGTTGGTGGGGGGTGTGGTGGTGGTGGGGGGGTTGTGGGGGGTGGTTGGGGTGTTGGGTGGGGTGGGTGGGGGGGGTGTGGTGGGTGGGTGTTGGGGGTGGGTGGGTGGGTGGGGTGGGGTGTGGGGGTGGGGTGTGGGGGTGGGGGGGTGGGTGTGTGGGGTGGGGGGGTGGGTGGGTGGGGTGGGGTGTGGTGGTGGGGTGGGGGGGGTGGGGTTGGTGGTGGGGGGGTGTGGGGGTGGGTTGGGGTGGGGTGTGGTGGGGTGGTGGGGGGGGTGGTTGTGGTGGGTGTGGGGTGGGGGTGGTTGTGGGGTGGGGTGGGGGGGGGTGTGGTGGGGGTGGGGGGTGGTGGTGGGGTTGGTGGGTGTGGGGGGTGGGGGGTGGGGTGGGGGGGGGTGTGGTGGGGTGGGTGGGGGGGTGGGGGTGGGGGTGGGGGTGGTGTTGGGGTGGGGTGGGTTGGGGGGTGGGTGGTGGGGGGGGGTTGGGGGTGTGGTGGGGGTGGGGGGGGTGGGGTGGGGTGGGGTGGTGGGGGTGGGGGTGTGGGGTGGGGGGGGGGTGTGGGGTTGGGTGGGGGGGTGGGGTGGGTGGGGGTGTGGGGGTGGGTGGGGTGGGGGGTGGGGTGGTGGTGGGGGGGTGGGGGTGGGGGGTGTGGGGGTGGTGGGGGGTGGTGGGGGGGGGGGTGGGGGGGGGGTGGGGGTGGGGTGGTGTGTGGGGTTGGGGTGGTTGGGGGTGGGTGTTGGTGGTGGGGGGGTGTGGGGTGGGGGGGTGGGGTGGGGGGGTGGGGTGTGGGGTGGGGGGTGTGGGGGGGTGGTTGGTGTGGGGTGGGGGGGGGTTGGGGTGGGGTGGGGGGGTGGGTGGGGGTGGGTGGGGGGTGTGGTGGGGGTGGTGGGGTGGGTTGGGGGTGGGGGGGGGTGGGTGTTGGGGGGGTGGTGGGTGGGGGGGGTTGTGGGGGTGTGGTGGGTGGGGTGGGGGGGGTGGGTGGGGTGGGTGGGGGGTGGGGTGTGGGTGGTGTGGGGGGGTGTGGGTGGGGTGGTTGGTGGGGGGTTGGGGGGGTGTGGGGTTGGTGTGGGGGGGGTGGGTGGGGTGGTTGGGGGGGTGTGGTGGGGTGGGGGGGTGGGGGGGTGGGGGGGTGTGGGTGGGGTTGGGGTGGGGGGGGGGGGTGTGGTGGTGGGGTGGTGGGTGGGGGGTGGTGGGGTGGGTGGGGGTGGGGTGGGGTGGGGGGTGGGTGGGTGTTGGGGTGGTGGGTGTGGGGGTGGGTGTGGGGGTGGGGGGGGTGTGGGTGGGGTGGGGGTTGGGTGGGGGTGGGGGGTGGGGGTGGGTGGGGGGGTGGGGTGGGGGGGGTGGTTGTGGGGGTGTGGGTGGGGGTGGGTTGGTGGGGTGTGGGTGGGTGTTGTGGGTGGGTGGGGGGGGTGGGTGTGGGTGGGGGGGTGTGGGGTGTGGTGGGGGGTGGGGGGTGTGGTTGGGGGGGGGTGGGTGGGGTGGTGGGGGTGGTTGGGTGGGGGTTGGGGGTGGGGTGGGGTTGGGGGGTGGGGGTGGGGTGTGGGGGTGTGGGGTGGGGGGGGTTGGGGGGTGGGTGGGGGGGTGGGTGGGGGGTGGGTGGGTGGTTGGGTGGGTGGGTTGTGGGGGTGTGGGGTGGTGGGGGTGGGGGTGGGTGGGGGGGTGTGGTGGGGTGGGGGGGTGGGTGGGGGGGTGGGTGTGTGGGGTGGGGTTGGGGGGTGTGGGTGGTGTGGTGGGGTGGTGGGGTTGGGTGGTGTGGTGGGGGTGTGGTGTGGGGTGGGTGTGGTGGTTTGTGGGGGGTGGGGGTGGGGTGGGTGGGGGTGTTGGGTGGGGGGGTGGTTGGTGTGGGGGGTGGGGTGGGTTGGGGGGGTGGGGTGGTGGGGGTGGGGGGGTGGTGGTGGGGGTGGGGGGTGTGGGGTGGGGTGGTGGGGTGGGTGGGTGTGGGGGTGGGTGGTGGGGGGTGGTTGTGTGGGGTTGGGTGGGGGTGGGGGGGTGGTGGGGGTGTGTGGTGGGTGGGTGGGGGGTTGGTGGGGTGGGGGGTGGTGGGGGGGTGGGGTTGGTGGGTGGGGTTGGTGGGGGGGGGTGGGGGGGTGTGGTTGTGTGGTGGGGTGGGGGTGTGGTGGGGTGGGGTGTGTGGGGGGTGGGGTGGGGGGGTGGGGGGGTGTGGGGGTGGTGTGGGGTGGGGGGGTGGTGGGGGTGGTGGGGGGGTGGGTGGGTGGTGGGTGGGGTGTGGGGTGGGGGGGTGGTGGGGTGGGGGGGTGGGGTGGGGTGTGGTTGGGGGGTGGGTGGGTTGGGGGTGGGTGTGGGGGTGGGGTGGGGTGGGTGGGGGGTGGTGGGGGTGTGGGGGTGGGGGGTGGTGGGGTGGTGGGGTGGGGTGGTTGTGGGGGGGGGGTGGTGGGGGGTGGGGGGTGGGTGGGGTGGGGGGGTGGGGGGGTGGGGGTGGTTGGGGTGGTGGGGGGTGGGTGGGTGGGGGTGGTTGGGGGGGTGGGGGTGGTGGGGGGTGGGGTTGTGGGTGGGGTGTGGGGGTGGTGGGTGGTGGTGTGGGGGGTGGTGTGGTGGTTGGGGGGTGGGGGTGTGGGGGGGGGGGTGGGTGGGTGGGGGGTGTGGGTGTGGGTGGGGGGGGTGTGGGGGGTGGGTGGTGTGTGGGGGTGGGGTGGGGTGGTGTGTGGGGGTGGTGGGTTGTGGGGGGGTGGGGGGGTGGGGGTGGGGGTTGGGGTGGGGGGGGGTGGGGGGGTGGGGGGTGGGTGGGGTGGTGTGGGGGGGGTGGGGGGTGGGGGTTGGTGGGGTGGTGGGTGGGGTGTGGGGGGTGGGGGGGGGTGTGGGGGTGGGGGGGGTGGGTGGGGGGGGTGGGGTGGGGTGGGTGGGGTGGTGGGGGGTGGGGGGGGTTGGTGGGGGTGGGGTGGGTGGGGGGTGGGGTGGGGGGTGTGTGGTGGGGTGGGGTGGGTGGTGGGGGGTGTGTGGGGGGGGGTGGGGGGGGGTGGGGGGTGGGTGGGTGTGGGTGGGGGTGGGGGGTGTGGTGGGGGGGTGGGGGTGGGGGTGGGTGGGGTGTGGTGGGTGGGGGTGGGGGTGGGGGGTGGTTGTGGGGTGGGGTGTGGTGGTGGGGGGGTGGTGGGGTGGGGTGGGGGTGGGGGGTGGTGGTGTTGGGGGGTTGGTGGGGGGGGGGGTGGGTGTGGGGGTGGGGGGGGGTGGGGTGGGTGGTGTGGGGGGGGGTGGGTGGGGGTGGGGGGGTGGGGGTGGGGGTTGGGGGGGTGGGGGGTGGGGTGGGTGGGGGGGGTTGGGTGTGGTGGGGGTGGGGGTGGGTGGGGGGTGGGGGGGGTGGGGTGGTGGGTGGGGGGTGTGGGGGGGTGGTGGGGTGGGGGGGGTGGGGTGGTTGGTGGGTGGGTGGGGGGTGTGGGTGGTGGGGGGGGGGTGGTGGGGTGGGGTTGTTGGTGTGGGGTGGTGGGGGGGGTGGTGGTGGGGGTGGGGGGTGGTGGGGTGGGTGGGGGGTGGGGGGTGGGGGTGTGGGTTGGTGGGGTGTGTGGGTGGGGGTGGGGGGGGTGTGGGTGGGGGTGGTGGGGTGGGTGGGGGGTGGGGGTGTGGGGGGGTGGTGGGGGTGTGGGGGGGGGGTGGGGGGTGGTGGGGGGTGTGGGGGGTGGGTGGTGTGTGGGGGTGGGGTGGGTGGGGTGGGGGTGGGTGGTGGGGTGGGGGTTGGGTGTGGGGGTGGGGGTGGTGGGTGTGGGGGGTGTGGGTGGGGTGGTTGGGGGGTGGGGGTGGGGTGGGGGTGGGGGGGGGTGGTGGGGGTTGGTGGGGGGGTGGGGGTGGGGGGTGGGGGGGGGGTGGGTGGTGGGGGTGGGGGGGGTTGGGGGGGGGTGGTGGGGTTGTGGGGGTGGTGGGTGGGGGTGTGGGTGGGGGTGGGGGGGTGGGGTGGGGGGGGTGGTTGGTGGGTGTGGGGGGTGGGTGGTGGGTGGTTGGGGTGGGGGGGGTGGGGTGTGGGGGGGTTGGTGGTGGGTGGGGTGTGGGGGTGGGTGGGGTTGTGGGGGGTGGTGGGGGGGGTTGGTGGGGTGGGGTGGGTGGTGGGTGGGGGTGGGTGTGGGTGTGGGGGGTGGGTGGGGGTGTGGGTGGTGGTGGGGGGGTGGGGGGGGTGTGGGGTGGGGGTGGGTGGTGTGGGGGGTGTGGTGTTGGGGGTGGTGGGGGGTGGGTGGTGTGGGGTGGGGGTGTGTGGTGGTTGGGGGTGGGGGTTGTGGGGGTGGTGGTGGGGGTGGGGTGGGGGTGTGGGGGGTGGGTGTGGGGGTGGTGGGGGGTGGTGTGGGGGGGGTTGGTGGGGGGTGGGTGTGGGGTGGGGTTGGGTTGTGGGGTGGGTGGTGGGTGGGTGGGGGTGGGTGGGGGTGGGGTGGTGGTGGGTGGGGGGTTGTGGGTGGTGGGGGTGGGGGGGTGGGGGGGTGGGGGTGTGGTGTGGGTGGTGGGGGTGGTGGGGTGGGTGGGGTGTGGGGTGTTGGGGGGGTGGGTTGGGGGTGGGGGGGGTGGGGGTGGGTGGGGTGGGGGGTGGTTGGGGGTGGGGGGGTGGTTGGGGTGGTGTGGTGGGTGTGGGGGGGGGTGGGGGGTGGGTGGGGGTTGGGTGGGGGGGTGTGGTGTGGGGTGGGTGGGGGGTGGGGTGTGGGGGGTGGTGTGGGGTGGGGGGGTGGGTGTGTGGGGTGGGTGGGGTGGTGGGGTGTGGGGGGTGGGGGTTGGGTGGTTGGGGGGTGGGTGGGGGTGGTGGGGGGGGGGGTGGGTGTGGGGGGTGGGGTTGGTGGGGGTTGGTTGGGGTGTGGTGGGGTGGGTGGGGGTGGGGTGGGTTGGGGGGGTGGTGGGGTGGTGTGTGGGTTGGGGGTGGTGTGGGGGGGTGGGGTGGGGGGGGTGTGGGGGTGGGTTGGGTGGTGGGGGGTTGGGGGTGGGGGGTGTTGGGGGGGTGGTGGGGGTGGGGTGGTGTGGGTGGGGGTGGTGGGGGGTGGGGGTGGGTTGTGGTGGGGGGTGTGGTGGGTGGGGTGGGTGGGGGGTTGGTGGGGGTGGGTGGTGTTGGGGGTGGGTGTTGGGGGGGGTGGTGGGTGGTGGTGGGGGTGGGGGGTGGGTGTTGGGTGGGGGGGGTGGGGTGGTGGGGGTGGGTGGGGGGTGTGGGGGTGGGGGTTGTGGGTGGGGGGGGGGTGGGGTTGGTGGGTGGGGTGGGGGGGGGGTGTTGGTGGGGTGGGGGTGTGGGTGGGGTGGTGGGGGGGGTGTGGGGTGGGTGGGGTTGGGGGGGTGGGGGTGGTGGGGGGTGTGGTGGGTGGTGGGGTGGGGGTGTTGGTGTGGGGTGGGGGTGGGGTGGGTGGTGGGGGGGGGTGGGTGTGGGTTGGGTGGGGGGTGGGTGGGGGTGGGGGGTGGTGGGGGTGGGGGTGGGGGGTGGGGTGTGGTGGGGGTGGGTGTGGTGGGGTGGGGGGGGGGTGGGGTGGTGGTTGGGTGGGTGGGGGGTGGGTGGGGTGGTGGGTGTGGGTGGGGGGGGTGGTGGGGTGGGTGGGGGTTGGGGGGGTGTGGTGGGGGGTGGGGTGGGTGGTGTGGGGGGGGTGGGGGGTTGTGGGGGGGTGGGGGGGGGGTGGTGGGGTGGGGGGTGTGGGGGGGTGGGTGGGGGGGTGGGGTGGGGGTGGGGTGTGGGGGGGTGGTGGGTGGGGGTGGGTGGGGGGTTGGTGGGTGTGGGGGTGGGGTGGGGGTGGTGGGGGGGTGGGGGGTGGGTGGGTTGTGGGTGGTGGGGGGGGGGGTGGGGGGGGGGGTGGGGGGGGGTGTGGGTGGGGGTGGGGGGGGTGGGTGTGGGTGGGGGTGGGGGTGGGGGGGTGGGGGTGGTGGTTGTGGGGTGGGGGTGGGGGGGTTGGTGGGGGGGGGTGGTGGGGTGGGGGGTTGGTGTGGTGGTGGGGGTGGGGTGTGGTGGGGTTGGGGGTTGGGGGTGTGGTGGGGGGGGGGGTGGGGGTGGGGTGGGGGGTGGGGGTGTGGGTGGGGTGGGTGGGGGGTGTGGTGGGGTGTGGGGTGTGGGGGGTGTGGGGTGGGGGGGTGGGGTGGGGTGTGGGGTGGGGGGGGGGTGGTGTGGTGGGGTTGGGGGGTGGGGGTTGTGGGGGTGGGGGGGGTTGGTGGGGGGTGGGTTGGGGGGTGGTGTGGGTTGGGGGGTGGGGTGGTGGGGGTGGGGGGTGGTGTGGGGGGGTTTGGGTGGTGGGTGTTGGGTGGGTGGGGTGGGGGGTGGTGGGGGGGGTGTGGGGGGGGTGGGTGGGTGGGGTGTGTGGGGGGTGGGGTTGGGGGTTGGGGTGGGTGGTGGGGGGTGGGGTGGGTGGGGGTGGGGGGGGGTTGGGGGTGGGGGGGGTGGTGGGTTGGTGGGGGGTGGGGTGTGGGGTGTGGGGGGTGGTGTGGTGTTGGGGGGGGTGGTGGGGTGGGGTGGTTGGTGGGGGGGTGGGGTGGTGTGGGGGTGGGGTGGGTGGGGGGTGGTGGGTGTTGGGTGGGGTGGGTGGGGGGTGTGGGGTGGGTTGGGGGTGGGGTTGGGGGGTGGTGGTGGGGGGTTGGTGGTGTGGGGTGGGGGGGTGGGGGTTGGTGGGGGGTGTGGGGTGGGGGGTGGTGGGGTTGGGGGGGGTGTGGGGTGGGGGGGTGGTTGGGGTGTGTGGGGGTGGGTGGGGTGTGGGTGGGTGGTGGGGGGTTGGGTTGGGTGGGGGTGTGGGTGTGGGTGGGGGGGGTGGGGTGGGGGTTGGGTGGGGGGTGGGGGTTGGGGGGGGTGGTGGGGTGGGTGGGGGGGTGGGTGGGTGGGGGTGGGGGGTGGGTGTGGGGTGGGTGGGTGGGGTGGTGGGGGTGGGGGTTGGTTGTGGGGGTGGTTGGGGGTGGGGTTGTTGGGGTGGGGTGTGGGGGGTGTGTGGGGGGGTGGGTGGGGTTGGTTGGGTGGGGGGTGTGGTGTGGGGGGGTGGTTGGGGGTGTGGTGTGGGGGTGGGGGGTTTGTGGGGTGGGTGGTGGGGGGGTGTGGGGGGTGGGGGTGTGTGGGTGGGGTTGGTGGGGTGGGGTGTGTTGGGTGGGTGGGGTGTGTGGGTGGGTTGGGGGGGTGGGGGTGGGGGGTTGGGTGGGGTGTGGGTGGGGGGTTGGGGTGGGGTGGGTGTGGGTGGGGTGTGGTGGGGGGGGGGGGTGGGTGGTGGGGGGTGGTGGGTGTGGGGGTGGGGGGTGGGGGGGTGTGGTTGGTGGGGTGGGGGGTGGTGGGGTGGGGTGGGGGGTGTGGGTGGGTGTGGGGGGTGGGTGTGTGGGTGGGGGGGTGTGGGGGGTGGGGGTGGTGGGGGTGGGTGGGGGTGGGGGGGGTGGTGTGGTTGGGGTGGTGGGGTGGGGTGGGTGTTGGGGGGTGGGGGGGTGGGTGGTTGGGGGTGGGGGGTGGTGGGGTGGGTGTGGGGGGGGGTGGTGGGGGTGGGGGTGGGTGGGGTGGGGGGTGGTGTGGGGGTGGGGGGGTGTGGTGTGGGGTTGGGGTGTGGGGGGGGTGGTGGGGGGGGTGGGGTGTGGGGGTGGGTTGGGGGTGGGTGTGGGGGTGGGGGGTGGGTTGGGTGTGGGGGGTGGGGTGGTGGGTGTGGTGGGGGTGTGGGGTGGGTGTGGGGGGGTGGGGGGTGGTGGGTGTGGGGGGGTGGTGGGTGGGGGTGGTGTGGTGTGGGTGTGGGGGGGTGGGGTGGGGGTGGGTGGGGGTGGTGTGGGTGTGGGGGTGGGGGGTGGTTGGGGGGGGTGGGGGGTGGGTGGGTGGTGGGGGTGTGGGGGGGGGGGTGGGGGTGTTGGGGGTGGGGGTGGGGTGGTGGTGGGGGTTGGTGTGGGTGGTGGGGGGTGTGGGGTGGTGTGGGGTTGGGGGTTGTGGTGTGGTGGTGTGGGGGTGGTGTTGTGGGGGGGTGTGGGGTGGGTGGTGGGTGGGGGGGGTGGTGGTGGGGGTGGGGGGGTTGGGTGGGTGGGGGGTTGGGGGGGTGTGGGGTTGTGGGTGGGGTGGGTGTGGGGGTTGGTGGGGTGTGGGGTGTGGTTGGGGGGGTGGGGGGTGGGGTGGGGGTGGTGGTGGTGGGTGGTGGGTGGGTTGGTGGGTTGTGGGGGGGGGTTGTGGGGGGGGTGGGGGGTGGTGTGGGTGGGGGTGGTGTGGGGTGGGTGGGTGGGTGTGGGGGTGTGGGGGGGTTGTGGGTTGGGGTGGGGGTGTGGGGGTGGGTGGGTGTGGGTGGGGGTGGTGGGGGTGGGGGGGTGGGTGGGGGGTGGGTGGTGGGGTTGGGGGGTGTGGGGGGTTGGGTGGGTGGGTGGGTGGGGGGGTTGGTGGGTGGGTGGGGTTGGGGTGGGGGTGGTGGGGGTGGTGGGGTGGTGGGGGTGGGGGGGTGTTGGGGTGGTGGGGGGGGGGGTGTGGTTGGGGTGGGGTGGGTGGTTGGGGTGGGTGTGGGGTGGGGTTGGGGTGGGGGGTGGGGGTGGTTGTGGTGGGGGGGTGGTGTGGGTTGGGGGTGGGGGTGGGGGTGGTGTGGGGGGGGGTGGTGGGGTGGGGTGTGGGGGGGGGGGTGGGGGTGTGGGGTGGGGTGGGGGGGTGGGTGTGGGGTGTGGGGGGGTGGGTGTGGTGTGTTGGGGTGGGTGTGGTGGGGTGGGGTGGGTTGTGGTGGGGGGTGGTGTGGGGTGGGGGGTGGGTGGGTTGGGTGGGGTGGTGGGGGGGGGTGTGGTGGGGGTGGGGTGGTGGGGTTGTGGGTGGGTGGGTGGGGGTGGGTGGGTGTGGTGGGGGTGGGGTGGTGGGGGTGGGGTTGTGGGTGGGGGTGGTGGGGGGGGTTGGGGTGGGGGGTTGGTGGGGTGGGGGTGGTGGGTGGGGTGGTGGGGGTGGTGGGGTGGGTTGGGGGTGGTGGTGGGGGGGGTGGGGTTGGGTGTGGTGGGGGTGGTGTGGTGTGGTGGGGTGGTGGGGTTGTGGGGGTGGTTGGGGGGGTGGGTGGGTGGGGGGGTGGGGGGGGGGTGTGGGGGGGGTTGGTGGGTTGGTGTGGGTGGGGGTGGGGTGGGGGGGGGTGGGTGGGGTGTGGTGGGGGGTGGGTTGGTGGGGTGGGGGGGGGGTGGGTGGTGGTGGGGGTGGGGGGTGGGTGGGGGGTGTGGGGGGTGTGGGGGTGTGGGTGGTGGGGGTGGGTGTGGGTGTTGTGGGGGTTGGGGGGGTGTGGGTGGGGGGGGGTGGTGGTGGGGTGGGTGGGGGGGTGTGGGGTGTGGGGGGTGGTGGGGGTGGGGGGTTGGGTGGTGGGGTGGTGGGTGGGGGGTGTGGGGGTGGGTGGGGGGTTGGGGTGGTGGGGGGGTGGGGTGTGGGGGGTTGGGGGTGGGTGGTGGGGGGGGGGGTGGGTGGGTGTGGGGTGGTGGGTGGGGTGGTGGGGGTGGGTGGGGGGTGGGGTGGTGGGGGTGGGTGTGGTGTTGGGGGGGGTGGTGGGGGTGTTGGTGGTGGTGTGGGGGGTGGGTGGGGTGTGGGTGGGGGGTGTGGGGTTGGGTGGGGGGGGGTGGGGGTGGTGTTGGGTGGGTGGTGGGGGGGGTGGTGGGTGGGGTGGGGGGGTGTGGGGGTGGGGGTGGTGGGGGGGTGTTGGGTGGGTGGGTGGGGGTGTGGGGGGTGGGGTGGTGGGGGGGGTGGGGGGGGTTGTGGGGTGTGGGGTGTGTGGGGGGGTGGGGGTGTGGGGTGGTGGGGTGTGGGTTGGGGGGGGGGTGTTGGGGGTGGGGGGGTGGTGGGGTGGTGGGGTGGTGGGGGTTGGGGTGTGGTGGGGTGGGTGTTGGGGTGGTGGGGTGGGTTGGGTGTGGGGGGTGGGTGGGGTGGGGTGGGGGGGTGGTGTGGGGGGTGGGGGTTGTGTGGTGGGGGTGGTGGGGGTGGGGGGGTGGGGGGTGTGGTTGGGTGGTGTGGGTGGTGGGGGTGTGGGGGTGGGGTGGTGTGGGTGGGGTGGGGGGTGGTTGGGGGTTGTGGGTGGGGGGTGGGGTTGGTGGGGTGGGTGGGGGTTGGTGGGTGGGTTGGTGGGTGGGGGGTTGGTGGTGTTGTGGGTGGGGGTGGGGGGGTGGTGTGGGGTGTGGGGGTGGGGTGGGGTGGGGGGTGTGGGGGTGGTGGGTGTGTGGGGGTGGTGGGGGTGGTGTTGGGGTGGGGGGTGGGTGTGGTGGGGGGTGGTTGTGGGTGTGGGGGTGGGGGGTGGGGGTGGGGTGGTGTTGGGTGGGGGTGGGGGTGGTGGGTGGGGTTGGGTGGGGGTGGGGTGGTGGGGGTGGGTGGGGTGGTTGGGTGGGGGGTTGGGGTGGGTTGGGGGTGGGGTGTTGGTGGGGTTGGGTGGTGGGGGGTGGGGTTGGGGGGGGTGTGTGGGTGTGGGTGTGGTTGGGGTGTGGGGGTGGTGGGTGGGGGGGGGTGGGTGGGTGGGTGGTGGGGTGGGGGGTGTTGGGGTGGGTGGGGTGTGGGGTTGGGGGGGGTGTGGGTGGGGGTGGGGTGGGGGGTGTGGGGGTTGGGGGTGGGTGGGTGGGTTGTGGGGTGGGGGTGGTGTGGTGGGGTGGGTGGGGTGTGGGGGGGGGTGGGGGGTGGTGGTGGGTGGTGGGGGGGTGGGTGGGGGGGGGGTGGGTGGTGTGGGGTGGTGGGGGGTTGGGGTGGGGGGTGGGGTGTGGTGTGGGGGGTGGGGGTGGGGTGGGGGTGGTGTGGGGTGGGGGTGGTGGGTGGTTGGGGGGTGGGGGTGGTGGGTTGGGTGGGGTGTGGTGGGTGGGGGTGGTGTTGGGGTGGTGGGGGGTGGTTGGGGGGTGGGTGGGTGGGTGTGGGTTGGTGGTTGTGGTGGGGTGTGTGTGGGGGTGTGGGGTGTGGTGTGGGGTGGGGGTGGTGGGGTGTGGGTTGTGGGGTGGTGTGGGGGTGGGTGGGGTGGTTGGGGGGGTGGTGGGGGGTGTGGGGGTGGGGGTGTGGGGGTGGGTGGTGGGGGTGGGTGGGGGTTGGTGGTGGGGGGTGGGGGGTGTGGTGGGGTGGGGTGGGGGGGGTGGGTGGGGTGTGGTGGGGGGGGGTGGGGGGGGTTGGGTGGTGTGGGGTGGGTGGGTGGGGGGTGTTGGGGGGGGTGGTTGTGGGTGGTGGGGGGTGGGGGGTGTGTTGGTGGGTGGGTGGGTTGGGGTGTGGTGGGGGGTGGGGTGTGGGGTGGTGTGGGGGGTTGGGTGGTGTTTGTGGTGGGTGGGGTGTGGGGTGGTGGGTGTGGTGGGGGGGGTGTGGGGGTGGGGTGGGGGTGGTGGGGGGTGTGTGGTGTGGGTTGGGGTGGGTGTGTGGTGGGGTGGGTGGTGGGTGTGGGGGTGTGTGGTGGTTGGTGGTGGGTGGGGGTGTTGGGGTGGGTGGGGGTGGGGTGGGTGGGGGTGTGTGGGGTGGTGGGTGGGTGGGGGGGTTGGGGGTGGTGTGGTGTGGGGGTGGGGGTGGGTGGGGGGGTTGTGTGGGGTGGTGGTTTGGTGTGGGGGTGGGTGGGGTGTTGGGGGTGGGGTGGGGGGTGGGTGGGGGTGTGGGGGTGGTGGGTGGTTGTGGGTGGGGTGGGGTGGGGGTGGTGGGTTGGGGGTGGTGGTTGGTGGGGTGTGGGGTGGGTGGTGGGGGGTGGGGGTTGTGGGTGTTGGGTGGTGTTGGGGTTGTGGGGGGGGTTGGGGTGGGGTGGGGGTGGTGGTGGGTGGGGGGTGGGGTGGGGTGGGGGGGGGGTTGGGGGTGGGTGGGGTTGTGGGGGTGGTGGGTGGTGTGGGTTGGTGGGGTGTGGGGTTGGGGGGGTGGGGGTGGGTGGGGTGGGTTGGGGGGGGGTGGGGGGGGTGGGTGTGGTGGGGGTGGGGTGGGGGTTGGGGGGGTGGGTGGGTGTGGGTGGTTGGGGGTGGTGGGGGGTGGGGGTGTGGGGGGTGTGGGGGTGGGGGGGTGGGGGTGTGGGGGGGGGGTGGGGTGGGGTTGGGGTGGGGTGTGGGGTGGTGGGGTTGTGGGGGTGGGTGGGGGTGGGGGGTGTGGGGTGTGGGTGGTGTGTGGGTGTGGGGGGGGTGTGGGGTGGGGTGGGTGGGGTGGGGTGGGGGGGTGTTGGGTGGGGGGTGGGGGGGGTGGGGGGTGGGTGTGGGGTGGGGGGGTGTGTGGGGTGGGGTGGGGGTGGGGGGGGTGTGGTGGTGGGGGTGTGGTGGGGTGGGTGTGGGTGGGGGTGGGGGGTGGGGGGGTGTGGGTTGGGGGTGGTTGTGTGGGGTGGTTGGGTGGTGGGGGTTGGGTGGGTGTGGTGGGGTGGGGGTGGGGTGGTGGGGGTGTTGGGGGGTGGGGGTTGGGTGGTGGGGTGGGGGGTGTGGTGTGGGGTGGTTGGGTGGGTGGGGGTGTGGTGTGGTGGGGGTTGTGGGGGTGGGTGGGGGGTGGGTGTGGTGTGGGTGTTGGGGGGGGTGTGGGGTGGTGGGTGGGGTGGGTGGTGGGGTGGGGTGTTGTGGGTGGGTGGGGTGTGGGGGTGGGGGGTGGGGTGTGGTTGGGGGTGTGGGGGTGGGTGGTGGGGTGGGGGGTTGTGGGTGGGGGTTGTGTGGGTGTGGGTGGGTGGGGGTGTTGGGGTGGGGGTGGGGGGGTGGGTGTGGGGTGGGTGTGGGGGGGGTGGGGTGTGGGGTGGGGTGGGGGGGTGGTGTGGTGGGTGTGTGGTGTGGGGGGTGGTGGGTGTGGTGGGGGGTGGTTGGTGGGGTTGGGGGTGGTGTGTGGTGGGGTGGGGTGGTTGGGGTGGTGGTGTGTGGGGGGTGGGGTGGGTGTTGGTGTGGGGGGTGGTGGGTGTGGGGTGGGTGTGGGGGTGGGTGGGGTGGTGGTGGGGTGGGGGGGGTGTGGGGGTGGGGGTTGGTGTGGGTGGGGTGGTGGGGGTGGGGGGTGGGTGGGGGGGGTGTGGGGGTGGTGTGGGGTGGGTGGGGTGTGGGTGGGTGGGGGGTGGGGGGTGGTGTGGGGGGTTGGTGGGGGTGGTGTGTGGGGGGTGGGGTGGTGGTGGGGGGTTGGGTGGTGGGGGTGGGGTGGGGTGTGGTGGGGTGGTGGGGTGGGGTTGGTGTGGTGGGTGGGGGGTGGGGTGGGTGGGGGGGGTGGTGGGGGTGGGGTGTGGTGGGGGTGTTGGTGGGGGGGTGTGGGGTGGTGTTGGTGTGGGTGTGGTTGGGGGGGGTGGGTGGGGTGGTGGGGTGTGGGGTGGGTGGTGGGGGTGGGTGGGTGGGGTGTGTGGGGGTGGTGGGGGGGTGGGTGGGTGGTGGGGGTGGGGGTGGGGGGGGGTGTGGTGTTGGGGTGGTGGGGTGGTGGGGGGTGGGTGGGGGTGGGGGGGTGTGGGGTGGTTGTGGGTGGGGGGTGGGGTTGGTGGTTGTGGTGGGGGTGGTGGGGGGGTGGGGTGGTTTGGTGTGGGGGGGTGGTGGGTGGTGGGGTGGGTTGTGGGGGGTGTGGGGGTGGGTTGGTGTGGGGGTGTTGGGGGTGGGTGTGGTGGGGTGGGGGGGGGGGTGTGGGTGGGGGTGGTGTGGGGGGTGGGGTGGTGGGGTGTGGGGTGGTGGGGGGGTGTGGGTGGGGGTGGGGTGGGTTGGGTGGGGTGGGGGTGGGGGTGGGTGTGTGGGTGGTGGGGTTGGGGGGTGGTGGGGTGGGTGGTGTGGGGGGTGGTGTGGGTGGGGGTGGGGTGTGGGGGGGTGGGTGGTGTGGGGGGTGGGTGTGGGTGGGGTGGTTGTGGGGGTGGGGGGTGGGGGGGTTGGGTGGGGTGGTGGGGGGGGTGGGGGGTGGTTGGGGTGGGGTGGGTGGGGGGTGGGGGTGTGGTGGTGGGTGGGGGTGGGTGGGGGTGTGGGTTGGGTGGGGGGTGGGGGTGGTGTGTGGGGGTGTGGGGGTGGGGTGGGGGTGGTGTGGGGTGGGTGGGTTGTGTGGGTGGGGGGTGTGGGGTGTGTGGGGGGGGTGGGTGTTGGGGTGGTGGTGTGGGTTGGGGTGGGGGTGTGGGGGGTGGGTGGGTGGGGGTGGGGGTGTGTGGGGGTGGGTTGGTGGTGGGGGGTGGGGTGTGGGGGTGGGTGGTGTGGGTGTGGGGGGGTGGTGGTGGGTGGTGGTGGGGGGTGGGGGTGGGTGTGGGGTGGGTGTGTTGGGGTGTGGTGGGGGGTGGTTGGGTGGGTGTGGGTGGGTGTGGGGTGGGGGGGGTGTTGGGTGGGGGTTGGGGTGTGGTGGGGGTGGGTGTGGGGGGGTTGTGGGGGGGTGGGTGGGGGGGTTGTTGTGGGGGTGGGGTGGGGGTTGGTGGGGTGGGTGGGGTGGGGGGGTGTGGGGTGGTGGGGGGGTGGGTGGTGGGGGTGGTGGGTGGGGGGTGGTTGTGGTGTGGTGGGGGTGGGTGGGGTGTGGGGGTGGGTGGGTGGGTTGGTGGGGTGGGGGGGGGGTGGTGGTGGGTGGGTGTGGGGGTGGGGTGGGGGTTGTGGGGTGGTGGGGGTGGTGGGGGTGGGGGGGGTGGGTGGGGGGGTTGGGGGTGGGGGTGGGGTGGGTGGGGGGTGGGGGGTGGGTGGGTGGGGGGGTGGTGGGTGGGGTGTGGGGTGGTTGGGGGGGTGGTGGGGGTGGGGGGGTGTGGGGTGGGGTGGGGTTGGGGGTTGGGTGTGGTGGGGGTGGGGGGGGTGGGTGGTGGGTTGTGGGTGGGTGTGGGTGGGTGTGGGGGGGGGTGGTGGTGGGGGGGTGTGGTGGGGTGGTGGGGGTGGGTGGTGGGTGTGGGGGTGGGGGTGGGGGGTGTTGTGGGGGTTGTGGTGGTGGGGGTGTTGGGTGGGGGTGTGGGGTGGGGTGGTGGGTGGGGGTGGGGGGGGGTGTGGGGTGGGGGTGGGTTGGGGGGGGTGGTGGGTTGGGGGGTGGGGGGGTGGTTGGTGGTGTGGGGGGTGTGGGTGGGGGTTGGGGGGGTGGTGGGGTGTGTGGTGGGGGGGTGGTTGGGTGGGGTGGTGGGGTTGGGGGGTGGGTGGGGGGGGGGGGGTGGGTGGGGGTGTGGGTGGGGTGGTGGGGGGGTTGGTGGTGGGGTGTGGGGGTGGGTGGGGGGTGGGGGTGTGGTGTGGGGGGGTGGGTGGTGGGTGGTGGTGGGTTGGTGGGGGGGGGGTGGGGTGGGGGGGTGTTGGGGGGGGTGGGGTGGGGTGGGTGGGTGTGGGGGGTGTGGGTGGGGGGGTGGGTGGGGGTGGGGGGGTGGGTGGTTGGGGGGGTGGGGTGTGGGGTGGGGGGTGGTGGGGGGGTGGGTGGGTGTGGGGGTGGGGTGTTGGTGGGTGTGGGGTGGGGGGGGGGTGTGGGTGGGGGTGGGGTGGGGTGTGGGGTGGTGGGGGTGTGGGGTGGGTGGGGGTGGTGGGGTGGGGGTTGGGGGGGGTGGGGGGTGGTGGGGTGGGGGGTGTGGGGGTGTGGGGGGGGTGGGTGTGGGTGGTGGGGGTGGGGTGGTTGGGTGGGTGGGGGGGTGGGGGGTGGTGGGGGGGTGGGGGTTGGGGGGGGTGGGGGGGGGTGTGGGGGGTGTGGTGGGGTGGTGTGGGTGGGTGGGGTGTGGGGGGTGGGGGTGTGGGGTGGGGTGGGGTGGTGTGGGGTGTGGGTGGGTTGGGGGGGGGGGTGTGGGTTGGGGGGGTGTGGGTGGGGTGGTGGGGGTGGGTTGGGGTTGTGTTGGGGTGGGTGTGGGGTGTGGGGGGGTGGGGGGGGGTGGGGGGTTGGGGGGTGGGTGGTGGGGGGGGTGGGGTGGGGGTGGGTTGGGGGGGGTGGGTGGGTGTGGGTTGGGGGGTGGTTGTGGGGGGGGTGGGTTGGGGGGTGGTGTGGGTGGGTGGTGGGGGGTGGGGTGGGGTGGGGGTGGTGGGGGGGTTGGGGTGTGGGGGTGGTGGGTGGGGTTGGGGGGTGGTGGGTGGGGGGGTGGTGTGGGGGTGGGGGGTGTGGTGTGTTGGGGGGGTGGTGTGGGGGTGGGGTGGGGGTGGGGTGGGTGGGGGTGGGGGGGGTGGGGGGGTGGTGGTGGGGGGGGTGGTGGTGTGGGGTGTGGGGTGGTGTGGGGTTGTGGGTGGGGGTGGGGGGGTGGTGGGTGTGGGTGGGGGGGGTGGGGGTGTGGTGGGTGTTGGGTGGGGTGGGGTTGGTGGGGGGGTGGGGTGGGGGTGGTTGGTGGTGGGGGGGGGGTGGGTGGGTGGGGGTGGGGGGGGTGGGGGGTGTGGTGGGTGGGGGTGGGTGGGGTGGGGGGGGTGGGGTGGGGGGGTGGGGTGGGTGTGGGGGGTGGTGTGGGGTGGTGGGGGTGTGGGTGGGGTGGGGGGGGTGGGTTGGGGGGGGTGGGTGTGGTTGGGGGGTGTGGGGGGTGGTGGGGTGGGGGGTGGGTGGTGGGTGTTGGGGGTGGGTGGGTGGGGGGGGGTGTGGTGTGGTGGGTGGGGGTGGGTGTGGGGGTGGTGGGGGGGGTGGGGGGTGGGGGGGGGTGGGTGGGTGGGGGGTGGGGGGGTGTGGGGGGTGGTGTGGGGTGGGGGTGGTGTGGGGGTGGGGTGGGGGGGGGGGTGGTGGGGGGGTGGGTGGGGGGTGGGGGGGGGTGGGTGGGGGGGGGGTGGTGGGGGTGGGGGGTGGGGTGTGGGGGGGGTGGGTGGGGGTTGGGGGTGGGGGTGGGGGGGGTGGGTGGGGGTGGGGGGTGGGGTGGGGGTGGTGTGGGTGTGGTGGGGGGGGGTGTGGGGTGTGGGTGGGGTGGTGGGGTGTGGTGGGGGGGGGTGGGGGTGGGTGGTGGGGGTGGGGGGTGGTGGGGTGTGGGTGGGGGTGGTGGTGGGGTGTGGGGGGGTGGTTGGGGGGGTGGGGTGGTGGGGGGTGGGGGGGGGGGTGGTGGGTTGGGGGGTGTGGGGGGTGGGGGTGTGGGGGGGGGGGGTGGGTGGGGGGTGGGGTGGGGGGTGGGTGGGTTGGGGGGGGGGGGTGGGGGTGGGGGTGGTGGGGTGGTGGGTGGGGGGTGGGGTGGGGGGGTGGGGGGTGGGGTGGGGGGGGTGGGGGGGGTGGGGGTGGGGGGGGTGGGGTGGTGGTGGGGGTGTGGGGGGGGGGTGGGTGGGTGGTGGGGGTGTGGGGGGGTGGGGGGGGTGGGGGGGGGGGGGGTGGGGGGGTGGGGGGGGTGGGTTGGGGGGTGGGGGGGTGGGGTGGGGTGGGGGGTGGGGGGGGGTGTGGGTGGGGGGGGGGGGTGGGTGTGGGGGGTGGGGGGGTGGGTGGGGTGGGGGGTGGGGGGTGGGGGGGGGGTGGGGTGGGGGTGGTGGGGGGGGGGGTGGGGGTGGTGGGGGGTGGGGGTGGGTGGGGTGTGGGGTGGTGGGGGGTGGTGGGGGGGGGGGGGTGGGGGGGTTGGGGGTGGGTGGGGTTGGGGGGGTGGGGTGGGGGTGGGTGGTGGTGGGGGGGTGTGGGGGGTGGTGGGTGGGGGTGGGTGGGTGGGGGGGGGTGGGTGGGGGTGGGTGGGGGTGGGGGGGTGGGGGGGGTGGGGGGTGGGTGGGGGGGGTGGGGGGGGGTGTTGGTGGGGGGGTGGTGGGGGGGTGGGGGTGGGGGGTGGGTGGGGTGTGGGGGGTGGTGGGGGGGGTGGGGTTGGGGGGGGGGGGTGGGTGGGGTTGGGGGGTGGGGTGGTGGGTGGGGGGTGTGGGGGGGGGGTGGGGGTGGGTTGGGGTGGGGGGGTGGGTGGGTGGGGGGGGTGGGGGTGGGGTGGGGGTGGTGGGGGGGGGGGTGGGGTGGGTGGGGTGGGGTGGGGGTGTGGGGGGGTGGGGGGTGGGGGTGGGGTGTGGGGTGTGGGGTGGTGGGGGGTGGGGTGGGGGGGGTGGGGGGTGGTGGTGGGGTGGGGGGTGGTGGGGGGTGGGGGTGGGGGGGGGGTGGTGGGTGGGGTGGGGGGGTGGGGTGGGGGGTGGTGGGGGGTGGGGGTGGTGGGGGGGGGGTGGGGGTGGGGGGGGTGGGGGGGGGTGGGTGTGGGGGGGTGGGGGGTGGGGTGGGGTGTGGGGGGGTGGGGGGGTGGGGGTGGGGTGGTGGGGGGGTGTGGGTGGGTGGGTGGGGTGGGGGGGGTGTGGGGTGGGTGGGGGTGGGGGTGGGGGGGTGGTGGGGGTGGGGGGGGGTGGTGGGGTGGGGTGGTGGGGGGGTGGTGGGGGTGGGTGGGGGGGTGGGGTGGGGGGGGGGTGGGGGGGTGGGGGGGGGGGTGTGGGGTGGGTGGGGGGTGGGGGGGGTGGGGGGTGTGGTGGGGGTGGGGGGGTGGTGGGTGTGGGGGGGGGTGGGTGTGGTGGGGTGGGGGGGGGGTGGGGGGTGGGGGGGGGTGGTGGGGGTGGGTGGGGGGGTGGGGGTGGGTGGGGGTGGGGGGTGGGGGGGGGGGTGGGGGGGTGGGTGGGGGTGGTGGGGTGGGGGGGGGGGGTGGTTGGGTGGGGGTGTGGGGGGGGTGGTGGGGGTTGGGGGGGGTGGGTGTTGGGGTGTGGGTGGGGGGGTGGGGGTGGGGGGGGGTGGTGTGGGGGTGGGGTGGGTGGGTGGGGGTGTGGGGTGGGTGGTTGGGGGTGGGGGTGGGGGTGGGGGGGGGTGGGGGGGGGTGGTGGGGGTGGTGGGGGGGGGGTGGTGGGGTGGGGGGGTGGGGGGGGGGTGGGGGTGTGGGTGGGGGGTGGGTGGGGGGTGGGGGGTGTGGGGGGTGGGGGTGGTGGGGTGGGGGGTGGGGGGGGGTGGGGTGTGGGTGGTGGGGGTGGGGGGGTTGGGGGGGGTGGGGGTGGGGGGGGGGGGTTGGGTGGGGGGTGGGGGTGGGGGGTGGGGGTGGGGGGTGGTGGGGTGGGGGGGGGTGGGGGGGGGGTGGGGGGTTGGGTGGTGGGGGGGTGTGTGGTGGGGGGGGGTGTGGGGGGTGTGGGGGTGGGGTGGGTGGGGGGGGGGTGTGGGGGTGTGGGGGGGGTGGGGGGGGGGGGGGTGTGGGGTGTGGTGGGGTTGTGGGGTGGTGGGTGGGGGGGGTGGGGTGGTGGGTGGGGGTGGGTGGGGTGGGGTGGGGGTGTGGGGTGGGGGTGTGGGGTGGGGGGTGGGGGGGTGGGTGGTGGGGGTGGGGGGTGGGTTGGGGGGGGTGGGGGTGGGTGTGGGGGGGTGGGTGGTGGGGTGGGGGTGGGTGGGGGTGGGTGGGGGGGTGGGGGTGTGGTGGGGTGGGTGGTGGGTGGTGTGGGTGGTTGGTGGGGGTGGGGGGGTGGGTGGTGGGGGTGTGGGGTGGTGGGGGTGGGGTGTGGGGTTGGGGGTGGGTGGTGGGTGTGGGGGGTGGGGTGGGGTGTGGGGGTGGGGGTGGGGGTGGTGGGGGGGGGGGTGGGGTGGGTGGGGTGTGGGGGGTGGGGGGGTGGGGGTGGGGGGTGGGTTGGGGGTGGGTGGGGTGTGGGTGGGGTGGTGGGGGTGGGTGTTGGGGGGTGGTTGTGGGGTGGTGGGGGGGTGGGGTGGTGTGGGGGGTGGGTGGTGTGTGGGGGGTGGGGGGTGGGTGTGGGGGGTGGGTGGGGTTGGTGGGTGGGGTGGGGGGTGGGGTGGGGGTGGGTGTGGGGGTGGTGGGTGGGGGGGTGTGGGGTTGGGGGTGGGTGGGGGGGTGGTGGTGGGTGGGGGGGGTGTGGGGGGGTGGTGTTGGGGGGGTGGGTGTGTTGGGTTGGGTTGTGGTGGGGGTGGGGTGGGTGTGGGGGTGTGGGTGTTGTGGGTGGGGTGGTGGGGGTGGGGTGGGTGTGGGGGTGTTGGTGGGGGGGTGGTGGGGGGGTGGGGGGTGGTGGGTGTGGGGTGGGTGTGGGTGGGGGGGGTGGGGGTGGGGGGTGTGGTTGGGTGGGTGGGGGGGGTGTGGGGTGGTGGGTGGGTTGTGGGGGGTGGTGTGGGGGTTGTTGGTGGGGGTGGGTGGTGTGGGGGGGGTGTGGGTGGGGGGGTGGGTGGTGGTTGGGGGGGGGTGGGGGTTTGGGTGGGGGGTGGTGGGGGGTGTGGGGGTGGTGTGGGTGTGGGGTGGGTTGGTGGGGTGTGGGTGGGTGGGGGTGTGGGTGGGGGGGGTGGGTGTGGTGGGGTTGGGTGGGTGGGGTGGGGGGTGGTTGTGTGGGGGGTGGGTTGTGGTGGGGTGTGGGGGTGGGGTGTGGGGGGTTGGGGTGGGGGGTGGGGGTGGGTGTTGGGTGGGTGGTGGGTGTGGGGGGGGTGTGGGGGTGTGGGGGGGTGGGGTGTGGGGGTGGGTTGTGGGGGGGGGTGGTGTGGGGTGGTGGGGGTGGGGGTGGGGGTGGTTGTGGGGGTGTGGGGTGGTTGGGTGGGGGTGGGGTGTGTGGGGTGTGGTTGGGTGGTGGGGGTGGGTGGGTTGTGGTGGGGTGGGTGGGGTGGGGTTGTGGGTGTGGGGTGGTGGTGGGGTGTTGGGGTGGGGGGTGTGGGTGTTGGTGGGTGGGGGTGGGTGGGGGGGTTGTGTGGGGGTGGGTGGGTGGTTGGGTGGGTTTGGGGGTTGTGGTTGTGGGTGGGGGGTGGGTGGGTTGTGGGGTGGTGGGTGGGGGTGTGGTTGGGGGGTTGGGTGGGTTGGGGGGTGGGGGTGGGGGGTGGGGGTGGGTTGTGGGGTTGGGGGGTGGTGGGGTGGGTGTGGGGTGTGGTGTGGGGTGGGTGTGGGGTGGGTGGGGGTTGGTGGGGTGTTGGGTTGGGTGGGTGTGGGGTGGTGGTGGGGGGGTGGGGGTGGGGTGTTGGTGTTGTTGGGGTGGGGGTGTGGGTGGTGTTGTGGGTGGGGTGGGGGTGGGGGTGGTGTGGGGGTGGGGTGGGTTGGGGGTGGGGGGTTGGTGGGTGGTGGGGTGGGTTGTGTGTGGGGTGGGGGGTGGTGGGTGTGGGTTGGGGGGGGTGTGTGGGGGGGTGGTGGGGTGGGGGTTGTGGGGGGGTGGTGTGGGGTGTGGGGGTGGGGGGTTGTGTGGGTGTGGGGGTGGGGTTGTGGGTGGGGTGGGGGGTGGGTGGGGGTGTGTGGGGTGGGTGTGTGGGTGTGGGGGGTGGGGTGGGGTTGGGGGGTGGGGTTGGGGGTTGGTGGGGTGTGGGTTGGGTGGGGGTGGGTGGGTGGGGGGTTGTGGGGGTGGGGTGGGGTGGGTGGTGGGGGTTGGTGGGGTGGGTGTGGGGTGGGTGGTGTGGGTGTGGGTGGGGTGGGGGTTGGTGTGGGGGGTGGGGTGGTGTGGGGTGGGGTGTGGGTGGGGGGTGTGGGGTGGGGGGTGGTGGTTGGGTGGGGGTGTGTTGGTGGGTGGTGTGGTGGGGGGGTGGGTGGGTTGTGGGGGTGGGGTGGGGTGGGGGGTGGTGTGGGGGTGGGTGGGGGGGGGGGTGGGTGGGGGGGTGGGGTGGTGGGGGGTGGGGGTTGGTGGGGTGGGTGGGGGTGGGTGGGTTGGGGGTGGGGTGTGGTGGGGGGGGGGGTGGGGGTGTGGGTGGTGGTTGGGGGGTGGGTGGGGGTGGGGGGTGTGGTGTTGTGGGTGGTTGTGGGTGGGTGGTTGGGTGGGGTGGGGGTGGGTTGGTGGTGGGGGGTGTGGGTGGGTGTTGGTGGGGTGGTTGTGGGGGGGTGGTGTGGGTGGGGTGTTGGGGTGGGTGGGGGGTGTGGTGGTTGGGGGGGTGTGTGGTTGGGGGGGGTGGGGGGGTGGGGTTGGGGGGTGGGGGGGGGTGGGTTGGGGGTTGGTGTGGGGTGGTTGGGGGGTGGGGTGGTGGGGGTGGTGTGGGTGTGTTGGGGGTGGTGGGGGGGGTGTGGGGGTGGGGGTGTGGGTGGGGTGGGTGTGTTGGTGGGGGGGTGTGGGGTGGGGTGGGGTGGGGTGGTTGGTGGGTGTGGGTGGGGTGGGGGTTGGTGGGTGTTGTGGGGTGGTGGGTGGGGTGTGGGTGGGTTGGGGGTGGGGTGGGTGTGGTGGGGTGGTTGGGTTGTGGTGGGGTGTGTGGGGGGGGTGGGGTGTGGTTGTGGGGTGGTGGTGGGGGGGGTGGGTGGGGGTTGGTGGGGGGGGTGGTGGGGTGGGTGGTTGGTGGGGGTGGTGGTTGGGGGTGTGGGTTGGGGGGGTGGGTTGGTGGGGTGGTGTTGGGGGGGTGGTGTGGTGGGGTGTGGGGGGGTGGGGTGGTGGGTGGTTGGTGGGGGTGGGGGGGGTGTGGGTGTGGGGGTGTGGTGGGGGTGTGGGGGGGTTGGGGTGGGTGGGGTGTTGGGGTGGGGGGGTGTGGGGTGGGGTGTGGGTTGTGGTGGGGTGGGGGTTGGGTGGGGGTTGGTGGGGTGGGGGGGGTGGGGGTGGTGGGTGGGGGGTGGGTGGGTGGGGTGGGGGGTGTGGGGGTGGGTGGTGGGGTTGGTGGTGGGGTGGGGGGGTGGGGGGTGTTGTGGTGGTGGGGTGGGGGGTGGG
>JAIQCH010000018.1:0-88830 GCA_029691765.1 Entomobrya proxima | reverse complement strand
CAAACACTAAATGTTGGGAATTGAAATACAGATAGTTTTTTAAAACTGATTTACGTAATTAGTACAGTTACATTATTAATCCAAACCGCCTAGTGTAAATGTATCACGTACAACATAACTAAGCCAGTTTATATTCCACCATCCATTATCAAATATATATAATAAATTGATACTGGTGCAAAGATTTGCTTGTGAGAATTTTAGTGCCGCTTATAAAACTTCTAGAAAATTTTGCTATATTTTAGAGGTGCATATAATACTTCCAGATTTTCAAACTAAATTTTGGAGACGACCATTAATCCTCTAGAATTTGTTTTCGAATTTTAGAGCCTCTTATAAAGCTTTTAGATATTTTTTTCGTATTTTAGAGCCGTTTATAAAGCTTTTAGATATTTTTTCTGAATTTTAGAGTCGCATATAATACTTCTAGATTTTTACTGACTCTTAAACTCAATTATCAAGCTTTTAAAAATCTTCCTGACTTTCTGGGTCGCTCATGATGCTCCAATTTTAGAGCCGCTTATAAAGCTTTTAGAAAATTTTTACAAAATACAAACCGAGAAAAGCTTCAGTTGTTTAAAAATGCAGGAGTGGAGCTCAAGCTATTTTAGGTACTTGATCTGAGCTTCTGTCCTGCTTTTGTGAATGTCAATCAAGGGGACGGATTAGTGAAAGGCTTCTCCAAGAGAAAAGCTTCCTTTGCTCAAAATATACGGGACAGGATTGCAGGTTTTTTTTCAGGTGCTTAGAGCCGAGAAAGGAAGCTATAAGCGGATTACTTTCTCGGGTGTATACTCCTAATGTTAGCTAGGTTTTCAACGTGATCCTGACAATGGCGCATTCAACTGCTTACAAAGTGGCAAGGATTAATCGCATTAATAGAACGAAGCAAAAGTAATATATACGCTAGTATTCTGTAATACGGGTCATTTTATATCCGCTTTAATGAGAAGCACCTAAATGCATATGGAAATATTACAAATATTTATCCAGGTAATATATTACCTGCCCAAACATTTCGAAGAAATTTAATCCGCATTGTTTTTACTTTTGCCATGTAAAAACTTTATGATACTTCTTGTCTACTTGAAGTTTTAAAATGCCGGAGGGAAGTCTTAAGGGGACTTAAAAACACCAACAATTACTTTTGTATACAGGTAAAATTAAACAAGCACGATTTTTCGTTTTTTACGCAGTCTTCATCTTTAAAAATGGATTACTAATTTTTATTGGTTTTATTTGTATTCAGCACTCAACTTATACTCTGGTCAGCGATTAAGCTTTTTGTTTCTCTTTTTCCGCTTCCAAAAATTATTAATTGGCAATTAAAACTGTTAGTTAATTAACAAACAACCACTAGTCATAACGGGCTCATAATAGAACGATTTAGCTGCTATTAAAATAAAAATATATTTACACCAATTTACTAGAAAGCTTTCATCGGATATTCTCTACTGGTCGCGCATTCAAAATTGCACTTACCTAAAATAAAGCCCTTTAAGTGTCAAATATGTGAAAAAGGCTACCCCAGTAAAACTGAAATGGCAGTACATTTGCGTGTTCACACAGGCGAAAAAGGAAAGCAATGTGCATAATGCTCTGCTCCGACGCCGTGAAGGGAAGCTTTCAGCGGATTACTTTCTCCTTGCAGAGCCGCAGCAAGAAGCTCAACACTTGTATGCATTTAGCATCTAGCAATTTACAGCAGTTTTCCTTTCAGGAATCCGTACGGGTAGCAGCTTAAGCCATGCAATTTAGATTAGCTCCATTTTACCGAATATGCACTCTCGCTCATTTCTAGCTGAGAGCTGAGGTAGGGAAGCACTAGACCTTTCTTGGCTGCGCGCATATTTGGTAAAATGCGTCTGGCATATAACTTATGCTTTTATCCGCTACCCGTATCCAATCCTGAAAGGAAAACTCCTTGGGTTAGAATTTTACAGATTCTATTGCTCTGCTTAAGCGGAGCCTGTAATTGAATTGTTTTGGTAAAGCGGACAAAGCTGAAAATATTTTCTACTGGAGTTATTCATACTGAATCGATTTAATTAATATTTGCCAATAATTTGTATAAGGGGATTTTTAGGGTGGTTAAATGGACTTAATAAAATGACTTCTGAATTATCCCGAACATTCTGGATAGGTAAGAATAGCGTATATTTTATTTAATTACTTAAACATACAGTAAGCATTGGGTTTACTCATCAAGTCATATACATTATGTACCTTACGTAATCATTTCTATAACATTTTAACTGTCCAATCGAGTTGTTTACCAAGCTTTAAAAAATTGACTAAGCATAGCAGTAGCTTCCTACCTGTAGTCATGTTACAGGCAATTCTAACTTATTGTTAGACAACAAAGAAAATTATTTGCAATGCAATTTTAAAGTGGCCGTGTTTAAGTTCAAGCTCACGTTTTACGGTTACCTACTTTGCTGCAAACTATTCGCAGAAAATTGCATCTGCCTACAAACTATGCAGGTTGTTCATGACCAGGCTTTGGGAAAACGTAAAACATAATTACTTTGGAAATAGGTTATATTTTAGGGTCTTTTGATGAAATTGAGTGCCACGGGAGTGCACGAAGTGGGCTCCTGCAAATTGAGAAGCAATGTTCCAGTCCGCTTTAAAATTCTATTTTTAATATAAAAAATACAGAAAAAATTAGCGAAACGACTTCGACTAATATTTCCTAACCTTAGACACATAAGTAATTCGGGCTTTTGAATAATTGTCCATGAACCGTCAAATTCTATTATTTATTTAAAAGACCATACGTATTTCATAAGACCATTTGGCTTTTATATAAAAACGTGAATGAACGTGTTATCTAAATTATTAATTATCTACCAAAACTGGGCATTTTAATGTTCTGTCTACGCCACACTTTACAACCTTTACATTTGTACTTTGAGTACATTAAGGGCTAGTTCACACGGGACTAAACATTATCGATTTATGCAAAAAATAATAAAGTTTAGCCATCAACACTCTTTGAAACGAAATCATTATCAACAATTTACAATTATATTGCCATTTAGCTGGTTATATTGAATGTGCACATAGCTATTTGCACTTCACTCAAGTCAGTTGGAGGGCAAACTCTTCTACACGGGCGTAAATGCACACGAAAAAGAGAAAGGTAGACAATGCCCAGCTCAAGCCTAGAGCAAGGGGTAGAGGCTGCTTCTAGTGCTTCACAGCCAAATGTCTACCTTTCTCTTTTTCGTGCGCATTTACGCCCATGTACAAAAGTTTGCCCTCCAACTGACTTGAGTGAAGTGCAAGCAGCTATGTGCATATTGCGTTTTAGTCATAATTCTGGAATGTTTTTATATTTTCTACAATTTTTATAAAACTTTTTCTTACGTCACTTATGCTTCCACAAGTTAAATCAATGTTTCAATGTCAAATATAATTTTAAGAAATTTATGGATTTTTCATAAATGCTATCCGCAAATGGTCGTTGTGTATTGTGCCGTAAAAAATGGAGTAATATAATTTTACTAAATCTATTTAAGTAATAGTTGCCGATAATTTGTATAAGGAGATTTTTTAGTGTAATGAAATAAACTTTGGTAGGACGGTAGCTTTGACCAACTACCTGAAATAAGTGTCGCAAGAATTAAAAGTATTTTTCAATGGATTATTATTTTTTAAAGCGTGGTAAGCGGCGTTAAAAAATTAGCAAAATAATGTAGCTTGACAAGTGACTCTAAATCTTAAAAAAAAATATTTTAAATGTTTAATTGGCGACGCTAAAAATTATTTAAAAGATTTAAAAACTTGATAAGAGACTTTAAAAATAAGTAAAATATTTTAGAAGCTTGCTGAGCGAGTGTAAAAAATACTTTAAAGGCTGGATACGTCACTATAAATTAATAACGTTTTTGAAAAGCTTCATAGCGACTCCAGAAATTATTAATAATTTTTTAAAGCCTGATAAGCGACTCTGAAAATTAATAGTATTTTTACTAGCCTTTTAAGTCGCATCAACCTTCTTACTATTTGTAGTGACATTCTGAATTGCCTGTCAAGCTTCCAAAAAAGTCTAAAGCACAAAGCTGTGCTATGTAAATGCATGGGAATAAACTACCTACGATAAATAACCTATTGCTAAGCTTAAAAAACTCTATCAAAATCCACAAAAATTCATTTTAAAGTTATTATATAGCAATTGTTCCAGTATGTCAAATTCCATCACTTTATTTGGCGCATACAGACCCAGTAAAGCATTATGTGTTGAGTAATTAATAAAGCAATACAACACAACACATATATGCATACAGCCAAACGCTATTGGCATGAGGTTGGAATCAGCGCTATTTGACCAAAGTTGCAAGCAACCCTGTTCCCTAGCTGAAGGGTAGGGTAGCAGGCAAGTAGACACATCGGCTGGCTTAGCAACTTTGGTAAAATAGCTCTAATGCGCAGTTCGTGCATTTTGCGTACCCTGGGATCTTCCTGAAAGGAAAACTGTCCTCATTTAAAACCTATAGCTTTTCTGGCTCTGCTTACGCGGAGCTTGTACTATGCACAGCGCTTCCCTTTCCCTGAGCCCTGCTTAATACAAGGCAGCGTAATAACAGGTGCTTGGGCTGCTAAAGTGCTGCTATGTATGTAAACGCGAATTAACTGCCTTTTGCTGAGCTTGAAAGAAGAAAGCCACCCTTTTCTATATGCTGACAATAGTTTATTTTTCTGTGGACGTACGGAAACGTTGTACTTGAGTAAATAAATGTAACATCATACTAGCTAATAAATAGGACTGGTCAAACACTATATGTTGGGAATTGAAATACAGATAGTTTTTTAAAACTGATTTTCATATGTAGTGCAGTTACATTATTAATCCAAAAAGCCTAGTGTAAATGTATCACGTACAACATAACTAAGCCAGTTTATATTCCACCATCCATTATCAAATATACATAATAAATTGATTCTGGTGCAAAAATAATTTAAAGGCCTGATTAGCCATTAAAAATTAATAACATTTTTTAGAAACTTGATAGCGACTCCAGAAATTAATAACAATTTTTTTAAAGCCTGATAAACGACAGTAAAAATTAATAACTTCAGGTACTTGAGCTCAGCGTCTGTCCTGCTTTCTTAATTGTGAATTGCAATGATGGGGACGGAGAGGACTAACCCAGAGAAAAGCTTCCGTTGCTTAAAAATATGCGGGACAGGATTGCAGGTTTTTTCTTCAGGTGCTTGGGCTGTCTTTCTTTCTTTAGCGTTGTGCGATATTCAGGGTTGTGGGAACTGTAGTTGAACAAGTTGAGTGAACAATGTGCCTTCTAAAAATAAGTGTGCAAAGGAACCAGCACCGCTTTATTCACACAATATAGTTATGCATATACTTGTGAGCAGATTTATACGAGAATATTTATGGCTACTTTTAACATTTCAATTATTTCTTTAAAAAATAACTTACTACACAATACTTCATCATTCAATTTTTTATGTCCAAGCTAAAGCTCACGTTTTCCTGGTTAGTAATTTTGCTGGAAATTATTCGTAAAAGAGCTAATCTGCCTACAAATTATGCACGATATTCATGACAAGGCTTGTGGAAAGCATAAAAAATAATTACTTGGGAAATCGGTTATATGTAAAAGTGTTTTGATGAAATTGGGTGCCACGGGAGTGCACGAAGTGTGCTGCCGCAAATGGAGAAGCGCTCTTCCAGTCCAGCTAAGAGCTTAATTTTTTACGCAAAACAAACACACAATATTTTATGGGAAATACACAAAAAATGGGATTTTGGAGGAGGTTTATCTTAAACATAGCTTTTTCTATAAACCTTACATTTCTACATTTATTATATTTTACAGCAAGCAATTGTCACTATTTTTCTTTACTGTGGTTCAGTGGACGCACTTAAAAGCTTAAAATCAAACCGAGAAAAGCTTCAGTTGTTTAAAAATGCAGGAGAGGAGCGCAAGTTATTTTAGGTACTTGATCAGAGCTTCTGTCCTGCTTTTGTGTATGTCAATCAAGGGAACTGATTAGTGAAAGGCTTATCCAAGAGAAAAGCTTCCTTTGCTCAAAATATACGGGACAGGATTGCAGGTTTTTTTAAGGTGGTTAGCTTGGAGAAAGGAAGCTTTAAGCGGATTACTTTCCCGGGTGTACACTCCTAATGCTAGTTAGGTTTTCAACTTGATCCTGACAATGGTGCATTCAACTGCTTACAAAGTGGCAAGGAATAATCGCATTAATAGAACTAAGCAAAAGTAATATGTACGCTAGTATTCTGGAATACGGGTCATGGTATATCCGCTTAAATGAGAAGCACTTAAATGCATATGGAAATATTACAAATATTTCTCCAGGTAATATATTACCAGCCCAGAAATTTCGAAGAAATTTAGTCCGCATTGTTTTTACTTTTGCCATGTAAAAAATTTATGATACTTGTCTATTTGAAGTTTTGAAAAGCCGGATGGAAATCCTAAGGGGACTTAGAAACACCCACAATTACTTTTGTATTCAGGTAAAATAAAACAAGTATGATTTTACCGATCAAACCGATACATTGTAAGTAAATATTGTCGTTGGAATATTATTATACGACTATATTGTGTATCATATGAAATCACATAATCACAGTACTCAGTTTATCCGCTCTGTAGGTTTTAAGTGCTGTGCTAGTTGGCAATACCGCTCACAAGTAATTTTTTATGTTTTATAAATTTAAAGCTTAAACCTCACGGATGGCAACTTAAGGAACTTGAAAGTTATAACAGCAGCTTGTGCCTGGTTCCACCAAGACATGGGTTATGCAGGCGTAAATTCCGTACGTTCTATTTTAATTCGACTACGCTTACATGTGAACTATTCCCTAAAAGGGGATGTGTGAGATCTACAAATTTGTTCCCCACAAAGGAGGAGTGCGAGCAAACATGTGATCCTTACTTGCTAAAGTTTTAATCTATTCAGGGCTATTGGCAAACCTTTTCCGTTAAAGTTTTCCATTTTTATGATCGTAGTTTATTATTTTGTTAAACGCCGGTTTGCTAAAAAGTGTGTAAATAAAATTCTAGAAACAAGCAAATTGAAATATCTTGAATTAAATAAAGTTCTATATAAAATCATCCATTCTCACTAGCATACAATTCAGGACTTATTGCTTATTGCATTTGGTTTATTGTTTAAATGTAGATTAGATAAAAAAGTTAAACGCACAATAAAACCAGATTTTAAAATAGCTTTACAAAAACATATCTTTTACTTTGCCATTGTCATAATAATGCTGCATACTATTATAAGGTTTAAATACACTCAATAGCTACACCTCTTAGTGTATATTCATCTTTGGCTCTTTGAAGATGCATTTAGTTTTTGAAATTGTTTATTGATAGAAATCAGGCAAAGAAAAATAAGTATAATTGAAGCTGCAAATGCAGCAACAATATTCACACTTAAACCTTTTTCATCAAACTCGTGAACTATAACTTCTTTATATTTCTAGGTAGATTCATAATTGTCCCTTATACCAGCCATTCATAAAGACAACTTACAAGATAGGCTTAACAACTTCCATCTGCACAACACCGCATTCAAATTTTTAAGACAATATTTTAGTTCGAACATTTTATTCAAAACCACAGATGACATGTACTAATTCTGGTTTTCTTAAGTACATAGTTTAAGTAATAATCCCTAATATTTTTTCAGTATTTTTATTTTTTATCCAAACAACTAGCATATTACCCTTACAAATTGGAAACACAATGTACGTATCATAGTGTTTTTACAATGCTGCTATTATGCTACTGTAGCTATTCTTAATAAAAATGCCATGGTATATAAGCTAAACTCCACATTTATGCATGATCTAGAACATTATAAATTGGTAACGTTTGAAAAAGAAAATTGTAGATAGGAATAAATCAACCAGTTGCTATATGTTCACGTCCTGTCATGCAGGTTACTTATATAAGTTACCAAGAAGCAGCTACTGGCGCATAATCCCCAAACAAAGAGAACTTATATATATACACTAAGCTTTTCCAGTTTATTTTTTGAGTTTACACAGCTTAGTAATTTCTGAGAAACACTACGCCTTACTTTATGTACGATATCTACCCAAGCACAAAATACTGTCAAATCAATGCCAAAAAATGCATTTTCTGGGTTTGGTGCAAAATGGGAGTTTTTAAACCTGCTGCGTAAATTAACGTTATAAATGCCAAGTATAAAGGATAATTTTTCCATTACCTAGGAATTAACGGAAAGATACTAGTACACGAATTTTATGAAAAATGAATTTAATTGAATCTACAATTGCTCAATAAACAAGAAGCAGTAAGAACTAAAACAATGTACAAGTTAACTGATGTGATGAGTTTATATAAGAAACATAATTTTATTGAAGAATTTAATTGCTTCCAAAATTTTATACACACACTCTTAAATGAATCCTACATTATAATGCGAAATATTATAATGCGTACATACAAATGGGTGACTTTACCGAAATATATTTTCTAATAGTCCTGGAAACTTTATAATTTTAGTAAATAAGGATCACAAATTTGCTCGCAATCTTCTTTCGTGTGGAACATATTTGTAGATTTAACACAAACTCTTCTTGGGAATAGTTCACACGCTAGCGTAGTCGAATTAAAATAGAACATAGGGAATCGACGCATGCATCTCACGCGTCTTGGTGGAACCAGGCACAAGCTGCTGTTATAATTTTCAAGTAGCTTGAGTTGCCATCCGACTGGTTGAAGCTTTGAAATTATAAAACAAAAAACAAATTTATGAACGTTATTGCCAACTATCACAACACTATTTAACTGCAGAGCGGATAAAGTGAACAATGTGACTATGTAATTCTATATGTTACATATTATAGTCGTATAATAATGTGCCAATGATAATATTTGCTTACAATGTATCGGTTTGTACCATCCCCGGCATAGACCCATGTCTCGCCTTGCACGTCCAAGCAGTGTAAATATATTGCTAGCAGCAAAATTAGTGTAAATGTAGCAACCTTCATTGCAATTGTTGATAACTTCTAGATTTCTAGCCGAGAGGTTTTGACTTGAGTGCAGTTTAACAGGCAATGACTTGTTTGCTGTTAATAAGCTCTAAAGCTGTGGGAAATATTCTGACACATCTGAGCATTTATACTCATTGCCGATTTTTTTTAGAAAACATCGTTTTTCAATTTCAGCTTTTTATGCTTGGGTAGATATCGTACGGATAAAAGGTCGCAGTGCTTCTCAGAAATTACTAAGCTGAGTAAAATCCAAAAATAAACAGAAAAACCTTAGTACCTATACTAGGTCATTTTGTTTGGGGATTATATGGCAGCTACTAGTTTGAGTAACTTGCATGTCAATGGCTGTGCATGCAAACAGTGGATAATTTAATCCCATGTACCCTTTTCCCTTTGTAATTGTTACCAATTTATCATGTTCCTGTAACAATAACATTATAGTTTGGTGGAACAAATTTAGCAATGCAAAGTTAACTTTCAAGTGCAATGTTGTTGCAAAGGTGATAGTGGTCCGAGCTACTAATTTCATATGTTACATTACTGAACATAACGCCGCACCAGAATACTAAACAAACAAAAGTGGTTGGTTGATATTAATTAATATTCTATTCTGACAATCTTCCAAGTTTCAATATTTTACGTTCTGACAAGGATGTACCATGCATAACACATACGGAAATTCCAGATCAAACCGTTGTGCTCCAGCCTTTATTGGAGTTGGATAATTAGAAACACATACAAACATTGTTCATGACCAGGCTTTCGGAAAGCGCAAAACATAAATATTTTGGAAATAGGTTATAATTTAGGATCTTTTGGGGTCCAAACTAAAATCTAATTCTACTGAAAAACCAATGCTGACTGCATTGTAATGGATATTTTGGAAATCACAAATGAATCATTTTATATTCCACATCATTCTATTACCCATAGCTAAAAATAATAAAATAATTTGTAAGCCCATAAACATATGCTTAATAATAAACTATGTGCATTAAAATCCCAATTAATTCTCTGTTACCTACGCTAATTATTATTTTTTACAAAATTTATGAATACATTTAAAGTGTCAGTCAATTTTTTCAAAGCTTGATAATAATAATGAGGTCCAGTATAATTTCGTAGAAGCTTGGTAAAGATCCTTCAGGTGCAGTAAAATTATTTATTAGAGCCATGCATGTCAACAAGTAGCAAAATGAGTGTAAATAAAGCTGAGCGGAACTCCTTTTTGAGATTTCAGGTGGATTCAGATTCTGCATAAGCGAACATGCTAAGAAAAAGCACGGCCGTATCAGTGTCAGAGCAAAGCACTAGAAGCAGCCTCTGGACCTTGCTCTAGGGCTGAGCTGGGCTAGTGATACGAAAAAGCTTTTGCTTTGCATGTTCGTTTATGCAGAATCTGAATCCACCTGAAATCTCAAAAAAGAGTTCTGCTCTGTCCTGCGCGCGTGCATTAAACTTGATTGAATAGCAGTACACGTTGAAGCTGTGGATATTTATTGTAATAATTCACAAGCGAGTCTAAAAATGTGTTATCTGTAGCCCTTTCTATTAATTTTTTATACACTGGATTTTAATAAAAAGATAAGCGGCGTTAAAAAATTAGCAAAATAATGTAGCTTGACAAGTGACTTTAAATATTTAAAAAATATTTTAAATGTTTAATTGGCGACTCTAAAAATTATTTAAAAAATTTAAAAAATTGATAAGCGACTTTAAATATAAGTAAAATATTTTAGAAGCTTGCTGAGCGAGTCTAAAAAACAATTTAAAGGCTGGATACGTGACTATAAGCAGCAGCAGTGACTAAAGCAGGACAGAATATATTTTTTCTGTAAAGCTTCTAAACAATATTGTTTACCTTGTGTGCTCAGCTCTACAGCTCAACTGAAACTAAAAGTTGTGCCAAATTGTGCATAAGCTTTTTGGTCTCTGACGTGCCGTTGTAAAGAAAAAAATATTTTGTGTTGCCTATTTACTTTACTTAGTGAAGCACAAAGCAGCAGGCAGAAAGCATAGCAGCAAAACATGCAAACGCAATATATAGGAATATGTACGGACAACTTATCTTGTCAACTAATTCAATTTTGGAGTACATAAAACTTTCTTCCTGTAATTTACTCTGTGTCCAGTAAAAAACCATTTCTTAAGAATGAACTGTATGTACGTCATACTTATAGGCGTTAAAAAATTAGCAAAATAATGTAGCTTGACAGCTTGACAAGTGACTCTAAATATTAATAAAATATTTTAAATGTTTAATTGGCGACTCTAAAAATTATTTAAAACATTTAAAAACTTGATAAGAGACTTTAAAAATAAGTAAAATAATTAAGAAGCTTGCTGAGCGAGTGTAAAAATAATTTAAAGGCTGGATACGTGACTATAAATTAATAGCGTTTTGAGAAGCTTCATAGCGACTCCAGAAGTTATTAACAATTTTTTAAAACCTGATAAGCGACTCTAAAAACTAATAGTATTTTTACTAGCCTTTTAAGTCGCATCAACCTTCTTACTATTTGTAGTGACATTCTGAATTGCCTGTCAAGCTTCCACAAAAGTCTGAAGCACAAAGCTGTGCTTTGTAAATGCATGAGAATAAACTACCTACGATACAATACCTATTGCTAAGCTTAAAAAACTCTGTCAAAATCCACAAAAATTCAATTCAAAGTTATTATATAGCAATTGTTCCAGTATGTCAAATTCCATCACTTTATTTGGCGCATACAGACCCAGTAAAGCATTTTGCGTTGAGTAATTAATGAAGCAATACAACACAACACATATATGCATACAGCTAAACGCTACAATAGGCATTAGACAAGCTTTTGCGTAGCCGAGCATTGCAAGAGTTTTCCTTTCAGGAACGTCCCAGGGTACGGAATAGGCATGAGCTTGACATCAGCGCTATTTTACCAAAGTTGCAAGCAACCCTGTTCCCTAGCTGAAGGGTAGGGTAGCAAGCAAGTAGACACATCGGCTGGCTTAGCAACTTTGGTAAAATAGCTCTAATGCGCAGCTCGTGCATTTTGCGTACCCTGGGATCTTCCTGAAAGGAAAACTGTCCTCATTTAAAACCTATAGCTTTTCTGGCTCTGCTTATGCGGAGCTTGTACTATGCAGAGCGCTTCCCTTTCCCTGGGCCCTGATTAATGCAAGGCAGCGTAAGAGCAGGTGCTTGGACTGCTGAAGTGCTGCTATGTATGTAAACGCGAATTAACTGCCTTTTGCTGAGCATGAAAAAAGAAAGCTTCCTTTTCTGTATGCTGACAATAGTGTATTTTTCTGTGGACGTACGGAAACGTTGTACTTGAGTAAATAAATGTAGCTACATACTAGCTAATAAATAGGACAAGTCAAACACTAAATGTTGGGAATTGAAATACAGATAGTTTTTTAAAACGGATTTACGTAAGTAGTAGAGTTACATTATTAATCCAAAAAGCCTAGTGTAATTGTATCGCGTACAACATAACTAAGCCAGTTTATATTCCACCATCCATTATCAAATATATATAATAAATTGATACTGGTGCAAAGATTTGCTTGTGAGAATTTTAATGCCGCTTATAAAACTTCTAGAAAATTTTGCTATATTTTAGAGGTGCATATAATACTTCCAGATTTTCAAACTAAATTTTGGAGACGACCATTAATCCTCTAGAATTTGTTTTCGAATTTTAGAGCGTCTTATAAAGCTTTTAGATATTTTTTTCGAATTTTAGAGCCGCTTATAAAGCTTTTAGATATTTGTTCTGAATTTTAGAGTCGCATATAATACTTCTAGATTTTTACTGACTCTTAAACTCAATTATCAAGCTTTTAAAAATCTTCCTGACTTTCTGGGTCGCTCATGATGCTCCAATTTTAGAGCCGCTTATAAAGCTTTTAGAAAATTTTTACAAAATACAAACCGAGAAAAGCTTCAGTTGTTTAAAAATGCAGGAGTGGAGCTCAAGCTATTTTAGGTACTTGATCTGAGCTTCTGTCCTGCTTTTGTGAATGTCAATCAAGGGGACGGATTAGTGAAAGGCTTCTCCAAGAGAAAAGCTTCCTTTGCTCAAAATATACGGGACAGGATTGCAGGTTTTTTTTCAGGTGCTTAGAGCCGAGAAAGGAAGCTATAAGCGGATTACTTTCTCGGGTGTATACTCCTAATGTTAGCTAGGTTTTCAACGTGATCCTGACAATGGCGCATTCAACTGCTTACAAAGTGGCAAGGATTAATCGCATTAATAGAACGAAGCAAAAGTAATATATACGCTAGTATTCTGTAATACGGGTCATTTTATATCCGCTTTAATGAGAAGCACCTAAATGCATATGGAAATATTACAAATATTTATCCAGGTAATATATTACCTGCCCAAACATTTCGAAGAAATTTAATCCGCATTGTTTTTACTTTTGCCATGTAAAAACTTTATGATACTTCTTGTCTACTTGAAGTTTTAAAATGCCGGAGGGAAGTCTTAAGGGGACTTAAAAACACCAACAATTACTTTTGTATACAGGTAAAATTAAACAAGCACGATTTTTCGTTTTTTACGCAGTCTTCATCTTTAAAAATGGATTACTAATTTTTATTGGTTTTATTTGTATTCAGCACTCAACTTATACTCTGGTCAGCGATTAAGCTTTTTGTTTCTCTTTTTCCGCTTCCAAAAATTATTAATTGGTAATTAAAACTGTTATTTAATTAACAAACAACCATTAGTCATAATGGGCTCATAATAGAACGATTTAGCTGCTATTAAAATAAAAATATATTTACACCAATTTACTAGAAAGCTTTCATCGGATATTCTCTACTGGTCGCGCATTCAAAATTGCACTTACCTAAAATAAAGCCCTTTAAGTGTCAAATATGTGAAAAAGGCTACCCCAGTAAAACTGAAATGGCAGTACATTTGCGTGTTCACACAGGCGAAAAAGGAAAGCAATGTGCATAATGCTCTGCTCCGACGCCGTGAAGGGAAGCTTTCAGCGGATTACTTTCTCCTTGCAGAGCCGCAGCAAGAAGCTCAACACTTGTATGCATTTAGCATCTAGCAATTTACAGCAGTTTTCCTTTCAGGAATCCGTACGGGTAGCAGCTTAAGCCATGCAATTTAGATTAGCTCCATTTTACCGAATATGCACTCTCGCTCATTTCTAGCTGAGAGCTGAGGTAGGGAAGCACTAGACCTTTCTTGGCTGCGCGCATATTTGGTAAAATGCGTCTGGCATATAACTTATGCTTTTATCCGCTACCCGTATCCAATCCTGAAAGGAAAACTCCTTGGGTTAGAATTTTACAGATTCTATTGCTCTGCTTAAGCGGAGCCTGTAATTGAATTGTTTTGGTAAAGCGGACAAAGCTGAAAATATTTTCTACTGGAGTTATTCATACTGAATCGATTTAATTAATATTTGCCAATAATTTGTATAAGGGGATTTTTAGGGTGGTTAAATGGACTTAATAAAATGACTTCTGAATTATCCCGAACATTCTGGATAGGTAGAAAAGGCGTATATTTTATTTAATTACTTAAAAATACATTAAGCATTGGGTTTACTCATCAAGTCATATACATTATGTACCTTACGTAATCATTTCTATAACATTTTAACTGTCCAATCGAGTTGTTTACCAAGCTTTAAAAAATTGACTAAGCATAGCAGTAGCTTCCTACCTGTAGTCATGTTACAGGCAATTCTAACTTATTGTTAGACTACAAAGAAAATTATTTGCAAGCAATTTTAAAGTGGCCGTGTTTAAGTTCAAGCTCACGTTTTACTGGTTACCTACTTTGCTGCAAACTATTCGCAGAAAATTGCATCTGCCTACAAACTATGCAGGTTGTTCATGACCAGGCTTTGGGAAAACGTAAAACATAATTACTTTGGAAATAGGTTATATTTTAGGGTCTTTTGATGAAATTGAGTGCCACGGGAGTGCACGAAGTGTGCTCCTGCAAATTGAGAAGCAATGTTCCAGTCCGCTTTAAAATTCTATTTTTAATATAAAAAATACAGAAAAAATTAGCGAAACGACTTCGACTAATATTTCCTAACCTTAGACACATAAGTAATTCGGGCTTTTGAATAATTGTCCATGAACCGTCAAATTCTATTATTTATTTAAAAGACCATACGTATTTCATAAGACCATTTGGCTTTTATATAAAAACGTGAATGAACGTGTTATCTAAATTATTAATTATCTACCAAAACTGGGCATTTTAATGTTCTGTCTACGCCACACTTTACAACCTTTACATTTGTACTTTGAGTACATTAAGGGCTAGTTCACACGGGACTAAACATTATCGATTTATGCAAAAAATAATAAAGTTTAGCCATCAACACTCTTTGAAACGAAATCATTATCAACAATTTACAATTATATTGCCATTTAGCTGGTTATATTGAATGTGCACATAGCTATTTGCACTTCACTCAAGTCAGTTGGAGGGCAAACTCTTCTACACGGGCGTAAATGCACACGAAAAAGAGAAAGGTAGACAATGCCCAGCTCAAGCCTAGAGCAAGGGGTAGAGGCTGCTTCTAGTGCTTCACAGCCAAATGTCTACCTTTCTCTTTTTCGTGCGCATTTACGCCCATGTACAAAAGTTTGCCCTCCAACTGACTTGAGTGAAGTGCAAGCAGCTATGTGCATATTGCGTTTTAGTCATAATTCTGGAATGTTTTTATATTTTCTACAATTTTTATAAAACTTTTTCTTACGTCACTTATGCTTCCACAAGTTAAATCAATGTTTCAATGTCAAATATAATTTTAAGAAATTTATGGATTTTTCATAAATGCTATCCGCAAATGGTCGTTGTGTATTGTGCCGTAAAAAATGGAGTAATATAATTTTACTAAATCTATTTAAGTAATAGTTGCCGATAATTTGTATAAGGAGATTTTTTAGTGTAATGAAATAAACTTTGGTAGGACGGTAGCTTTGACCAACTACCTGAAATAAGTGTCGCAAGAATTAAAAGTATTTTTCAATGGATTATTATTTTTTAAAGCGTGGTAAGCGGCGTTAAAAAATTAGCAAAATAATGTAGCTTGACAAGTGACTCTAAATCTTAAAAAAAAATATTTTAAATGTTTAATTGGCGACGCTAAAAATTATTTAAAAGATTTAAAAACTTGATAAGAGACTTTAAAAATAAGTAAAATATTTTAGAAGCTTGCTGAGCGAGTGTAAAAAATACTTTAAAGGCTGGATACGTCACTATAAATTAATAACGTTTTTGAAAAGCTTCATAGCGACTCCAGAAATTATTAATAATTTTTTAAAGCCTGATAAGCGACTCTGAAAATTAATAGTATTTTTACTAGCCTTTTAAGTCGCATCAACCTTCTTACTATTTGTAGTGACATTCTGAATTGCCTGTCAAGCTTCCAAAAAAGTCTAAAGCACAAAGCTGTGCTATGTAAATGCATGGGAATAAACTACCTACGATAAATAACCTATTGCTAAGCTTAAAAAACTCTATCAAAATCCACAAAAATTCATTTTAAAGTTATTATATAGCAATTGTTCCAGTATGTCAAATTCCATCACTTTATTTGGCGCATACAGACCCAGTAAAGCATTATGTGTTGAGTAATTAATAAAGCAATACAACACAACACATATATGCATACAGCCAAACGCTATTGGCATGAGGTTGGAATCAGCGCTATTTGACCAAAGTTGCAAGCAACCCTGTTCCCTAGCTGAAGGGTAGGGTAGCAGGCAAGTAGACACATCGGCTGGCTTAGCAACTTTGGTAAAATAGCTCTAATGCGCAGTTCGTGCATTTTGCGTACCCTGGGATCTTCCTGAAAGGAAAACTGTCCTCATTTAAAACCTATAGCTTTTCTGGCTCTGCTTACGCGGAGCTTGTACTATGCACAGCGCTTCCCTTTCCCTGAGCCCTGCTTAATACAAGGCAGCGTAATAACAGGTGCTTGGGCTGCTAAAGTGCTGCTATGTATGTAAACGCGAATTAACTGCCTTTTGCTGAGCTTGAAAGAAGAAAGCCACCCTTTTCTATATGCTGACAATAGTTTATTTTTCTGTGGACGTACGGAAACGTTGTACTTGAGTAAATAAATGTAACATCATACTAGCTAATAAATAGGACTGGTCAAACACTATATGTTGGGAATTGAAATACAGATAGTTTTTTAAAACTGATTTTCATATGTAGTGCAGTTACATTATTAATCCAAAAAGCCTAGTGTAAATGTATCACGTACAACATAACTAAGCCAGTTTATATTCCACCATCCATTATCAAATATACATAATAAATTGATTCTGGTGCAAAAATAATTTAAAGGCCTGATTAGCCATTAAAAATTAATAACATTTTTTAGAAACTTGATAGCGACTCCAGAAATTAATAACAATTTTTTTAAAGCCTGATAAACGACAGTAAAAATTAATAACTTCAGGTACTTGAGCTCAGCGTCTGTCCTGCTTTCTTAATTGTGAATTGCAATGATGGGGACGGAGAGGACTAACCCAGAGAAAAGCTTCCGTTGCTTAAAAATATGCGGGACAGGATTGCAGGTTTTTTCTTCAGGTGCTTGGGCTGTCTTTCTTTCTTTAGCGTTGTGCGATATTCAGGGTTGTGGGAACTGTAGTTGAACAAGTTGAGTGAACAATGTGCCTTCTAAAAATAAGTGTGCAAAGGAACCAGCACCGCTTTATTCACACAATATAGTTATGCATATACTTGTGAGCAGATTTATACGAGAATATTTATGGCTACTTTTAACATTTCAATTATTTCTTTAAAAAATAACTTACTACACAATACTTCATCATTCAATTTTTTATGTCCAAGCTAAAGCTCACGTTTTCCTGGTTAGTAATTTTGCTGGAAATTATTCGTAAAAGAGCTAATCTGCCTACAAATTATGCACGATATTCATGACAAGGCTTGTGGAAAGCATAAAAAACAATTACTTGGGAAATCGGTTATATGTAAAAGTGTTTTGATGAAATTGGGTGCCACGGGAGTGCACGAAGTGTGCTGCCGCAAATGGAGAAGCGCTCTTCCAGTCCAGCTAAGAGCTTAATTTTTTACGCAAAACAAACACACAATATTTTATGGGAAATACACAAAAAATGGGATTTTGGAGGAGGTTTATCTTAAACATAGCTTTTTCTATAAACCTTACATTTCTACATTTATTATATTTTACAGCAAGCAATTGTCACTATTTTTCTTTACTGTGGTTCAGTGGACGCACTTAAAAGCTTAAAATCAAACCGAGAAAAGCTTCAGTTGTTTAAAAATGCAGGAGAGGAGCGCAAGTTATTTTAGGTACTTGATCAGAGCTTCTGTCCTGCTTTTGTGTATGTCAATCAAGGGAACTGATTAGTGAAAGGCTTATCCAAGAGAAAAGCTTCCTTTGCTCAAAATATACGGGACAGGATTGCAGGTTTTTTTAAGGTGGTTAGCTTGGAGAAAGGAAGCTTTAAGCGGATTACTTTCCCGGGTGTACACTCCTAATGCTAGTTAGGTTTTCAACTTGATCCTGACAATGGTGCATTCAACTGCTTACAAAGTGGCAAGGAATAATCGCATTAATAGAACTAAGCAAAAGTAATATGTACGCTAGTATTCTGGAATACGGGTCATGGTATATCCGCTTAAATGAGAAGCACTTAAATGCATATGGAAATATTACAAATATTTCTCCAGGTAATATATTACCAGCCCAGAAATTTCGAAGAAATTTAGTCCGCATTGTTTTTACTTTTGCCATGTAAAAAATTTATGATACTTGTCTATTTGAAGTTTTGAAAAGCCGGATGGAAATCCTAAGGGGACTTAGAAACACCCACAATTACTTTTGTATTCAGGTAAAATAAAACAAGTATGATTTTTCGTTTTTTACGCAGTCTTCATCTTTGAAAAATGGATTATTAATTTTTATTGGTTTTATTTGTATTCAGCACTCAACTTATAATCTGGTCAGCGATTCAGCTTTTTGTTTCTCTTTTTCCGCTTCCAAAAATTATTAATTGGCAATTAACACTGTTAGTTAATTAACAAACAACCATTAGTCATAACGGGCTCATAAATTTTTTTATCGAATCTATTTCCAAGTTTATTGTGGTTTATTTGGAGGTAAAGCCGGGTAATTTATATGATTCCTACTGACCCTTCTGCCCCCTCTACTGGTGGGAGTTAACCACTTTGTTTACTGTTAGCGCTTACTGGGCAAAAGAAAAATTTTCTCTCTGAGAATCTGTATAATTTTGTAGAAGCTTGATAAGGAGCTTTAAGGATTATTGGTTTTTAAAGCGTGGTAAGCTACTTTAAATGCTTAGAAAGCTTGACAAGTGACTCTAAATATTAATAAAATATTTTAAATGTTTAATTGACGACTCAAGAAATTATTTTAAAAAATTGATAAGCAACTTTTAACATAAGTAAAATATTTTAGAAGCTTGCTGAGCGAGTTTAAAAAATAATTTAAAGGCTTGACTAGTGAATAAGCCTGATATTATCTAGCTGCTATTAAATTTTAAAATACATTCACACCAATTATCAAACTAGGCAATCTAACATTAACCATTTCAATTATAGTTCACATTATGGATTTAAAAAATTAAAAACGAATCTTAGGTTCAGCAAACTTTTCAAAAAACTTGATAATTAAATCTAAGGGTCAGTAATTTTTTTAACGATTGACATCCAATTCTGCAAATCAGTATAAATTTGTAGGTACGTACGTATTTATTTTCCCTATCAAACAGAACGCATCGATTTTTATAAATGCATTGCATATTATATTTCAGTAATCCGGATAATGCAGGAAGAGAAAGGGAAGCGGCTTTTACTGCACAAATGAATAGTGTAGGTAAATACCGTGTACGCATAAATGCAAGCAAAGCAAAAGAGCCTTGCTGTGGGCCCTGCAGAAGAAAAGGGAAGCTTTTCTTGCAAGTACAATCCCCTTGCAAGCAGAGAGCTAGCAGCTCCATTCTGAGAGATTTGTACGATTTTCCCTTTGGCAAAGCAGCGCAGCATCCCATTTTGTGCATTTACTAACATGGGCTTCCTTTCAGCAAGAGGTTGCAGTTCAGCAGGGCAGGCCACTTGAGCTAAAACTCCAGATGAGTAATGCGGATAATTTTTGTAAAGTTTTGGCAAATGATGATCCTACATTTTTTAAAAATGCTTGAAAGTTGTTTGGTGCGTTGTGCGTTCAAATATTATGACTTTTATGAGAATATGATTATCACAGTAGCCAGTACAAGGTTTATTAACAAGTGCTATACAAAAAATGTATTAATTTTAATTGCGAATCTTTATCCCATACAAATATTAATTTTTTTCACACGTCACATTATAATTTAGTTTCAAGAAGGTTAAAAAACTCTTCTGAGTTTTATTATAAAACATTTATGCATGATCTAGAACATTATAAATTGGTAACGTTTGAAAAAGAAAATTGTAGATAGGAATAAATCAACCAGTTGCTATATGTTCACGTCCTGTCATGCATGTTACTTATATAAGTTACCAAGAAGCAGCTACTGGCGCATAATCCCCAAACAAAGAGAACTTATATATATACACTAAGCTTTTCCAGTTTATTTTTTGAGTTTACACAGCTTAGTAATTTCTGAGAAACACTACGCCTTACTTTATGTACGATATCTACCCAAGCACAAAATACTGTCAAATCAATGCCAAAAAATGCATTTTCTGGGTTTGGTGCAAAATGGGAGTTTTTAAACCTGCTGCGTAAATTAACGTTATAAATGCCAAGTATAAAGGATAATTTTTCCATTACCTAGGAATTAACGGAAAGATACTAGTACACGAATTTTATGAAAAATGAATTTAATTGAATCTACAATTGCTCAATAAACAAGAAGCAGTAAGAACTAAAACAATGTACAAGTTAACTGATGTGATGAGTTTATATAAGAAACATAATTTTATTGAAGAATTTAATTGCTTCCAAAATTTTATACACACACTCTTAAATGAATCCTACATTATAATGCGAAATATTATAATGCGTACATACAAATGGGTGACTTTACCGAAATATATTTTCTAATAGTCCTGGAAACTTTATAATTTTAGTAAATAAGGATCACAAATTTGCTCGCAATCTTCTTTCGTGTGGAACATATTTGTAGATTTAACACAAACTCTTCTTGGGAATAGTTCACACGCTAGCGTAGTCGAATTAAAATAGAACATAGGGAATCGACGCATGCATCTCACGCGTCTTGGTGGAACCAGGCACAAGCTGCTGTTATAATTTTCAAGTAGCTTGAGTTGCCATCCGACTGGTTGAAGCTTTGAAATTATAAAACAAAAAACAAATTTATGAACGTTATTGCCAACTATCACAACACTATTTAACTGCAGAGCGGATAAAGTGAACAATGTGACTATGTAATTCTATATGTTACATATTATAGTCGTATAATAATGTGCCAATGATAATATTTGCTTACAATGTATCGGTTTGTACCATCCCCGGCATAGACCCATGTCTCGCCTTGCACGTCCAAGCAGTGTAAATATATTGCTAGCAGCAAAATTAGTGTAAATGTAGCAACCTTCATTGCAATTGTTGATAACTTCTAGATTTCTAGCCGAGAGGTTTTGACTTGAGTGCAGTTTAACAGGCAATGACTTGTTTGCTGTTAATAAGCTCTAAAGCTGTGGGAAATATTCTGACACATCTGAGCATTTATACTCATTGCCGATTTTTTTTAGAAAACATCGTTTTTCAATTTCAGCTTTTTATGCTTGGGTAGATATCGTACGGATAAAAGGTCGCAGTGCTTCTCAGAAATTACTAAGCTGAGTAAAATCCAAAAATAAACAGAAAAACCTTAGTACCTATACTAGGTCATTTTGTTTGGGGATTATATGGCAGCTACTAGTTTGAGTAACTTGCATGTCAATGGCTGTGCATGCAAACAGTGGATAATTTAATCCCATGTACCCTTTTCCCTTTGTAATTGTTACCAATTTATCATGTTCCTGTAACAATAACATTATAGTTTGGTGGAACAAATTTAGCAATGCAAAGTTAACTTTCAAGTGCAATGTTGTTGCAAAGGTGATAGTGGTCCGAGCTACTAATTTCATATGTTACATTACTGAACATAACGCCGCACCAGAATACTAAACAAACAAAAGTGGTTGGTTGATATTAATTAATATTCTATTCTGACAATCTTCCAAGTTTCAATATTTTACGTTCTGACAAGGATGTACCATGCATAACACATACGGAAATTCCAGATCAAACCGTTGTGCTCCAGCCTTTATTGGAGTTGGATAATTAGAAACACATACAAACATTGTTCATGACCAGGCTTTCGGAAAAGCGCAAAACATAAATATTTTGGAAATAGGTTATAATTTAGGATCTTTTGGGGTCCAAACTAAAATCTAATTCTACTGAAAAACCAATGCTGACTGCATTGTAATGGATATTTTGGAAATCACAAATGAATCATTTTATATTCCACATCATTCTATTACCCATAGCTAAAAATAATAAAATAATTTGTAAGCCCATAAACATATGCTTAATAATAAACTATGTGCATTAAAATCCCAATTAATTCTCTGTTACCTACGCTAATTATTATTTTTTACAAAATTTATGAATACATTTAAAGTGTCAGTCAATTTTTTCAAAGCTTGATAATAATAATGAGGTCCAGTATAATTTCGTAGAAGCTTGGTAAAGATCCTTCAGGTGCAGTAAAATTATTTATTAGAGCCATGCATGTCAACAAGTAGCAAAATGAGTGTAAATAAAGCTGAGCGGAACTCCTTTTTGAGATTTCAGGTGGATTCAGATTCTGCATAAGCGAACATGCTAAGAAAAAGCACGGCCGTATCAGTGTCAGAGCAAAGCACTAGAAGCAGCCTCTGGACCTTGCTCTAGGGCTGAGCTGGGCTAGTGATACGAAAAAGCTTTTGCTTTGCATGTTCGTTTATGCAGAATCTGAATCCACCTGAAATCTCAAAAAAGAGTTCTGCTCTGTCCTGCGCGCGTGCATTAAACTTGATTGAATAGCAGTACACGTTGAAGCTGTGGATATTTATTGTAATAATTCACAAGCGAGTCTAAAAATGTGTTATCTGTAGCCCTTTCTATTAATTTTTTATACACTGGATTTTAATAAAAAGATAAGCGGCGTTAAAAAATTAGCAAAATAATGTAGCTTGACAGCTTGACAAGTGACTCTAAATATTAATAAAATATTTTAAATGTTTAATTGGCGACTCTAAAAATTATTTAAAACATTTAAAAACTTGATAAGAGACTTTAAAAATAAGTAAAATAATTAAGAAGCTTGCTGAGCGAGTGTAAAAATAATTTAAAGGCTGGATACGTGACTATAAATTAATAGCGTTTTGAGAAGCTTCATAGCGACTCCAGAAGTTATTAACAATTTTTTAAAACCTGATAAGCGACTCTAAAAACTAATAGTATTTTTACTAGCCTTTTAAGTCGCATCAACCTTCTTACTATTTGTAGTGACATTCTGAATTGCCTGTCAAGCTTCCACAAAAGTCTGAAGCACAAAGCTGTGCTTTGTAAATGCATGAGAATAAACTACCTACGATACAATACCTATTGCTAAGCTTAAAAAACTCTGTCAAAATCCACAAAAATTCAATTCAAAGTTATTATATAGCAATTGTTCCAGTATGTCAAATTCCATCACTTTATTTGGCGCATACAGACCCAGTAAAGCATTTTGCGTTGAGTAATTAATGAAGCAATACAACACAACACATATATGCATACAGCTAAACGCTACAATAGGCATTAGACAAGCTTTTGCGTAGCCGAGCATTGCAAGAGTTTTCCTTTCAGGAACGTCCCAGGGTACGGAATAGGCATGAGCTTGACATCAGCGCTATTTTACCAAAGTTGCAAGCAACCCTGTTCCCTAGCTGAAGGGTAGGGTAGCAAGCAAGTAGACACATCGGCTGGCTTAGCAACTTTGGTAAAATAGCTCTAATGCGCAGCTCGTGCATTTTGCGTACCCTGGGATCTTCCTGAAAGGAAAACTGTCCTCATTTAAAACCTATAGCTTTTCTGGCTCTGCTTATGCGGAGCTTGTACTATGCAGAGCGCTTCCCTTTCCCTGGGCCCTGATTAATGCAAGGCAGCGTAAGAGCAGGTGCTTGGACTGCTGAAGTGCTGCTATGTATGTAAACGCGAATTAACTGCCTTTTGCTGAGCATGAAAAAAGAAAGCTTCCTTTTCTGTATGCTGACAATAGTGTATTTTTCTGTGGACGTACGGAAACGTTGTACTTGAGTAAATAAATGTAGCTACATACTAGCTAATAAATAGGACAAGTCAAACACTAAATGTTGGGAATTGAAATACAGATAGTTTTTTAAAACGGATTTACGTAAGTAGTAGAGTTACATTATTAATCCAAAAAGCCTAGTGTAATTGTATCGCGTACAACATAACTAAGCCAGTTTATATTCCACCATCCATTATCAAATATATATAATAAATTGATACTGGTGCAAAGATTTGCTTGTGAGAATTTTAATGCCGCTTATAAAACTTCTAGAAAATTTTGCTATATTTTAGAGGTGCATATAATACTTCCAGATTTTCAAACTAAATTTTGGAGACGACCATTAATCCTCTAGAATTTGTTTTCGAATTTTAGAGCGTCTTATAAAGCTTTTAGATATTTTTTTCGAATTTTAGAGCCGCTTATAAAGCTTTTAGATATTTGATCTGAATTTTAGAGTCGCATATAATACTTCTAGATTTTTACTGACTCTTAAACTCAATTATCAAGCTTTTAAAAATCTTCCTGACTTTCTGGGTCGCTCATGATGCTCCAATTTTAGAGCCGCTTATAAAGCTTTTAGAAAATTTTTACAAAATACAAACCGAGAAAAGCTTCAGTTGTTTAAAAATGCAGGAGTGGAGCTCAAGCTATTTTAGGTACTTGATCTGAGCTTCTGTCCTGCTTTTGTGAATGTCAATCAAGGGGACGGATTAGTGAAAGGCTTCTCCAAGAGAAAAGCTTCCTTTGCTCAAAATATACGGGACAGGATTGCAGGTTTTTTTTCAGGTGCTTAGAGCCGAGAAAGGAAGCTATAAGCGGATTACTTTCTCGGGTGTATACTCCTAATGTTAGCTAGGTTTTCAACGTGATCCTGACAATGGCGCATTCAACTGCTTACAAAGTGGCAAGGATTAATCGCATTAATAGAACGAAGCAAAAGTAATATATACGCTAGTATTCTGTAATACGGGTCATTTTATATCCGCTTTAATGAGAAGCACCTAAATGCATATGGAAATATTACAAATATTTATCCAGGTAATATATTACCTGCCCAAACATTTCGAAGAAATTTAATCCGCATTGTTTTTACTTTTGCCATGTAAAAACTTTATGATACTTCTTGTCTACTTGAAGTTTTAAAATGCCGGAGGGAAGTCTTAAGGGGACTTAAAAACACCAACAATTACTTTTGTATACAGGTAAAATTAAACAAGCACGATTTTTCGTTTTTTACGCAGTCTTCATCTTTAAAAATGGATTACTAATTTTTATTGGTTTTATTTGTATTCAGCACTCAACTTATACTCTGGTCAGCGATTAAGCTTTTTGTTTCTCTTTTTCCGCTTCCAAAAATTATTAATTGGTAATTAAAACTGTTATTTAATTAACAAACAACCATTAGTCATAATGGGCTCATAATAGAACGATTTAGCTGCTATTAAAATAAAAATATATTTACACCAATTTACTAGAAAGCTTTCATCGGATATTCTCTACTGGTCGCGCATTCAAAATTGCACTTACCTAAAATAAAGCCCTTTAAGTGTCAAATATGTGAAAAAGGCTACCCCAGTAAAACTGAAATGGCAGTACATTTGCGTGTTCACACAGGCGAAAAAGGAAAGCAATGTGCATAATGCTCTGCTCCGACGCCGTGAAGGGAAGCTTTCAGCGGATTACTTTCTCCTTGCAGAGCCGCAGCAAGAAGCTCAACACTTGTATGCATTTAGCATCTAGCAATTTACAGCAGTTTTCCTTTCAGGAATCCGTACGGGTAGCAGCTTAAGCCATGCAATTTAGATTAGCTCCATTTTACCGAATATGCACTCTCGCTCATTTCTAGCTGAGAGCTGAGGTAGGGAAGCACTAGACCTTTCTTGGCTGCGCGCATATTTGGTAAAATGCGTCTGGCATATAACTTATGCTTTTATCCGCTACCCGTATCCAATCCTGAAAGGAAAACTCCTTGGGTTAGAATTTTACAGATTCTATTGCTCTGCTTAAGCGGAGCCTGTAATTGAATTGTTTTGGTAAAGCGGACAAAGCTGAAAATATTTTCTACTGGAGTTATTCATACTGAATCGATTTAATTAATATTTGCCAATAATTTGTATAAGGGGATTTTTAGGGTGGTTAAATGGACTTAATAAAATGACTTCTGAATTATCCCGAACATTCTGGATAGGTAGAAAAGGCGTATATTTTATTTAATTACTTAAAAATACATTAAGCATTGGGTTTACTCATCAAGTCATATACATTATGTACCTTACGTAATCATTTCTATAACATTTTAACTGTCCAATCGAGTTGTTTACCAAGCTTTAAAAAATTGACTAAGCATAGCAGTAGCTTCCTACCTGTAGTCATGTTACAGGCAATTCTAACTTATTGTTAGACTACAAAGAAAATTATTTGCAAGCAATTTTAAAGTGGCCGTGTTTAAGTTCAAGCTCACGTTTTACTGGTTACCTACTTTGCTGCAAACTATTCGCAGAAAATTGCATCTGCCTACAAACTATGCAGGTTGTTCATGACCAGGCTTTGGGAAAACGTAAAACATAATTACTTTGGAAATAGGTTATATTTTAGGGTCTTTTGATGAAATTGAGTGCCACGGGAGTGCACGAAGTGTGCTCCTGCAAATTGAGAAGCAATGTTCCAGTCCGCTTTAAAATTCTATTTTTAATATAAAAAATACAGAAAAAATTAGCGAAACGACTTCGACTAATATTTCCTAACCTTAGACACATAAGTAATTCGGGCTTTTGAATAATTGTCCATGAACCGTCAAATTCTATTATTTATTTAAAAGACCATACGTATTTCATAAGACCATTTGGCTTTTATATAAAAACGTGAATGAACGTGTTATCTAAATTATTAATTATCTACCAAAACTGGGCATTTTAATGTTCTGTCTACGCCACACTTTACAACCTTTACATTTGTACTTTGAGTACATTAAGGGCTAGTTCACACGGGACTAAACATTATCGATTTATGCAAAAAATAATAAAGTTTAGCCATCAACACTCTTTGAAACGAAATCATTATCAACAATTTACAATTATATTGCCATTTAGCTGGTTATATTGAATGTGCACATAGCTATTTGCACTTCACTCAAGTCAGTTGGAGGGCAAACTCTTCTACACGGGCGTAAATGCACACGAAAAAGAGAAAGGTAGACAATGCCCAGCTCAAGCCTAGAGCAAGGGGTAGAGGCTGCTTCTAGTGCTTCACAGCCAAATGTCTACCTTTCTCTTTTTCGTGCGCATTTACGCCCATGTACAAAAGTTTGCCCTCCAACTGACTTGAGTGAAGTGCAAGCAGCTATGTGCATATTGCGTTTTAGTCATAATTCTGGAATGTTTTTATATTTTCTACAATTTTTATAAAACTTTTTCTTACGTCACTTATGCTTCCACAAGTTAAATCAATGTTTCAATGTCAAATATAATTTTAAGAAATTTATGGATTTTTCATAAATGCTATCCGCAAATGGTCGTTGTGTATTGTGCCGTAAAAAATGGAGTAATATAATTTTACTAAATCTATTTAAGTAATAGTTGCCGATAATTTGTATAAGGAGATTTTTTAGTGTAATGAAATAAACTTTGGTAGGACGGTAGCTTTGACCAACTACCTGAAATAAGTGTCGCAAGAATTAAAAGTATTTTTCAATGGATTATTATTTTTTAAAGCGTGGTAAGCGGCGTTAAAAAATTAGCAAAATAATGTAGCTTGACAAGTGACTCTAAATCTTAAAAAAAAATATTTTAAATGTTTAATTGGCGACGCTAAAAATTATTTAAAAGATTTAAAAACTTGATAAGAGACTTTAAAAATAAGTAAAATATTTTAGAAGCTTGCTGAGCGAGTGTAAAAAATACTTTAAAGGCTGGATACGTCACTATAAATTAATAACGTTTTTGAAAAGCTTCATAGCGACTCCAGAAATTATTAATAATTTTTTAAAGCCTGATAAGCGACTCTGAAAATTAATAGTATTTTTACTAGCCTTTTAAGTCGCATCAACCTTCTTACTATTTGTAGTGACATTCTGAATTGCCTGTCAAGCTTCCAAAAAAGTCTAAAGCACAAAGCTGTGCTATGTAAATGCATGGGAATAAACTACCTACGATAAATAACCTATTGCTAAGCTTAAAAAACTCTATCAAAATCCACAAAAATTCATTTTAAAGTTATTATATAGCAATTGTTCCAGTATGTCAAATTCCATCACTTTATTTGGCGCATACAGACCCAGTAAAGCATTATGTGTTGAGTAATTAATAAAGCAATACAACACAACACATATATGCATACAGCCAAACGCTATTGGCATGAGGTTGGAATCAGCGCTATTTGACCAAAGTTGCAAGCAACCCTGTTCCCTAGCTGAAGGGTAGGGTAGCAGGCAAGTAGACACATCGGCTGGCTTAGCAACTTTGGTAAAATAGCTCTAATGCGCAGTTCGTGCATTTTGCGTACCCTGGGATCTTCCTGAAAGGAAAACTGTCCTCATTTAAAACCTATAGCTTTTCTGGCTCTGCTTACGCGGAGCTTGTACTATGCACAGCGCTTCCCTTTCCCTGAGCCCTGCTTAATACAAGGCAGCGTAATAACAGGTGCTTGGGCTGCTAAAGTGCTGCTATGTATGTAAACGCGAATTAACTGCCTTTTGCTGAGCTTGAAAGAAGAAAGCCACCCTTTTCTATATGCTGACAATAGTTTATTTTTCTGTGGACGTACGGAAACGTTGTACTTGAGTAAATAAATGTAACATCATACTAGCTAATAAATAGGACTGGTCAAACACTATATGTTGGGAATTGAAATACAGATAGTTTTTTAAAACTGATTTTCATATGTAGTGCAGTTACATTATTAATCCAAAAAGCCTAGTGTAAATGTATCACGTACAACATAACTAAGCCAGTTTATATTCCACCATCCATTATCAAATATACATAATAAATTGATTCTGGTGCAAAAATAATTTAAAGGCCTGATTAGCCATTAAAAATTAATAACATTTTTTAGAAACTTGATAGCGACTCCAGAAATTAATAACAATTTTTTTAAAGCCTGATAAACGACAGTAAAAATTAATAACTTCAGGTACTTGAGCTCAGCGTCTGTCCTGCTTTCTTAATTGTGAATTGCAATGATGGGGACGGAGAGGACTAACCCAGAGAAAAGCTTCCGTTGCTTAAAAATATGCGGGACAGGATTGCAGGTTTTTTCTTCAGGTGCTTGGGCTGTCTTTCTTTCTTTAGCGTTGTGCGATATTCAGGGTTGTGGGAACTGTAGTTGAACAAGTTGAGTGAACAATGTGCCTTCTAAAAATAAGTGTGCAAAGGAACCAGCACCGCTTTATTCACACAATATAGTTATGCATATACTTGTGAGCAGATTTATACGAGAATATTTATGGCTACTTTTAACATTTCAATTATTTCTTTAAAAAATAACTTACTACACAATACTTCATCATTCAATTTTTTATGTCCAAGCTAAAGCTCACGTTTTCCTGGTTAGTAATTTTGCTGGAAATTATTCGTAAAAGAGCTAATCTGCCTACAAATTATGCACGATATTCATGACAAGGCTTGTGGAAAGCATAAAAAACAATTACTTGGGAAATCGGTTATATGTAAAAGTGTTTTGATGAAATTGGGTGCCACGGGAGTGCACGAAGTGTGCTGCCGCAAATGGAGAAGCGCTCTTCCAGTCCAGCTAAGAGCTTAATTTTTTACGCAAAACAAACACACAATATTTTATGGGAAATACACAAAAAATGGGATTTTGGAGGAGGTTTATCTTAAACATAGCTTTTTCTATAAACCTTACATTTCTACATTTATTATATTTTACAGCAAGCAATTGTCACTATTTTTCTTTACTGTGGTTCAGTGGACGCACTTAAAAGCTTAAAATCAAACCGAGAAAAGCTTCAGTTGTTTAAAAATGCAGGAGAGGAGCGCAAGTTATTTTAGGTACTTGATCAGAGCTTCTGTCCTGCTTTTGTGTATGTCAATCAAGGGAACTGATTAGTGAAAGGCTTATCCAAGAGAAAAGCTTCCTTTGCTCAAAATATACGGGACAGGATTGCAGGTTTTTTTAAGGTGGTTAGCTTGGAGAAAGGAAGCTTTAAGCGGATTACTTTCCCGGGTGTACACTCCTAATGCTAGTTAGGTTTTCAACTTGATCCTGACAATGGTGCATTCAACTGCTTACAAAGTGGCAAGGAATAATCGCATTAATAGAACTAAGCAAAAGTAATATGTACGCTAGTATTCTGGAATACGGGTCATGGTATATCCGCTTAAATGAGAAGCACTTAAATGCATATGGAAATATTACAAATATTTCTCCAGGTAATATATTACCAGCCCAGAAATTTCGAAGAAATTTAGTCCGCATTGTTTTTACTTTTGCCATGTAAAAAATTTATGATACTTGTCTATTTGAAGTTTTGAAAAGCCGGATGGAAATCCTAAGGGGACTTAGAAACACCCACAATTACTTTTGTATTCAGGTAAAATAAAACAAGTATGATTTTTCGTTTTTTACGCAGTCTTCATCTTTGAAAAATGGATTATTAATTTTTATTGGTTTTATTTGTATTCAGCACTCAACTTATAATCTGGTCAGCGATTCAGCTTTTTGTTTCTCTTTTTCCGCTTCCAAAAATTATTAATTGGCAATTAACACTGTTAGTTAATTAACAAACAACCATTAGTCATAACGGGCTCATAAATTTTTTTATCGAATCTATTTCCAAGTTTATTGTGGTTTATTTGGAGGTAAAGCCGGGTAATTTATATGATTCCTACTGACCCTTCTGCCCCCTCTACTGGTGGGAGTTAACCACTTTGTTTACTGTTAGCGCTTACTGGGCAAAAGAAAAATTTTCTCTCTGAGAATCTGTATAATTTTGTAGAAGCTTGATAAGGAGCTTTAAGGATTATTGGTTTTTAAAGCGTGGTAAGCTACTTTAAATGCTTAGAAAGCTTGACAAGTGACTCTAAATATTAATAAAATATTTTAAATGTTTAATTGACGACTCAAGAAATTATTTTAAAAAATTGATAAGCAACTTTTAACATAAGTAAAATATTTTAGAAGCTTGCTGAGCGAGTTTAAAAAATAATTTAAAGGCTTGACTAGTGAATAAGCCTGATATTATCTAGCTGCTATTAAATTTTAAAATACATTCACACCAATTATCAAACTAGGCAATCTAACATTAACCATTTCAATTATAGTTCACATTATGGATTTAAAAAATTAAAAACGAATCTTAGGTTCAGCAAACTTTTCAAAAAACTTGATAATTAAATCTAAGGGTCAGTAATTTTTTTAACGATTGACATCCAATTCTGCAAATCAGTATAAATTTGTAGGTACGTACGTATTTATTTTCCCTATCAAACAGAACGCATCGATTTTTATAAATGCATTGCATATTATATTTCAGTAATCCGGATAATGCAGGAAGAGAAAGGGAAGCGGCTTTTACTGCACAAATGAATAGTGTAGGTAAATACCGTGTACGCATAAATGCAAGCAAAGCAAAAGAGCCTTGCTGTGGGCCCTGCAGAAGAAAAGGGAAGCTTTTCTTGCAAGTACAATCCCCTTGCAAGCAGAGAGCTAGCAGCTCCATTCTGAGAGATTTGTACGATTTTCCCTTTGGCAAAGCAGCGCAGCATCCCATTTTGTGCATTTACTAACATGGGCTTCCTTTCAGCAAGAGGTTGCAGTTCAGCAGGGCAGGCCACTTGAGCTAAAACTCCAGATGAGTAATGCGGATAATTTTTGTAAAGTTTTGGCAAATGATGATCCTACATTTTTTAAAAATGCTTGAAAGTTGTTTGGTGCGTTGTGCGTTCAAATATTATGACTTTTATGAGAATATGATTATCACAGTAGCCAGTACAAGGTTTATTAACAAGTGCTATACAAAAAATGTATTAATTTTAATTGCGAATCTTTATCCCATACAAATATTAATTTTTTTCACACGTCACATTATAATTTAGTTTCAAGAAGGTTAAAAAACTCTTCTGAGTTTTATTATAAAACATTTATGCATGATCTAGAACATTATAAATTGGTAACGTTTGAAAAAGAAAATTGTAGATAGGAATAAATCAACCAGTTGCTATATGTTCACGTCCTGTCATGCATGTTACTTATATAAGTTACCAAGAAGCAGCTACTGGCGCATAATCCCCAAACAAAGAGAACTTATATATATACACTAAGCTTTTCCAGTTTATTTTTTGAGTTTACACAGCTTAGTAATTTCTGAGAAACACTACGCCTTACTTTATGTACGATATCTACCCAAGCACAAAATACTGTCAAATCAATGCCAAAAAATGCATTTTCTGGGTTTGGTGCAAAATGGGAGTTTTTAAACCTGCTGCGTAAATTAACGTTATAAATGCCAAGTATAAAGGATAATTTTTCCATTACCTAGGAATTAACGGAAAGATACTAGTACACGAATTTTATGAAAAATGAATTTAATTGAATCTACAATTGCTCAATAAACAAGAAGCAGTAAGAACTAAAACAATGTACAAGTTAACTGATGTGATGAGTTTATATAAGAAACATAATTTTATTGAAGAATTTAATTGCTTCCAAAATTTTATACACACACTCTTAAATGAATCCTACATTATAATGCGAAATATTATAATGCGTACATACAAATGGGTGACTTTACCGAAATATATTTTCTAATAGTCCTGGAAACTTTATAATTTTAGTAAATAAGGATCACAAATTTGCTCGCAATCTTCTTTCGTGTGGAACATATTTGTAGATTTAACACAAACTCTTCTTGGGAATAGTTCACACGCTAGCGTAGTCGAATTAAAATAGAACATAGGGAATCGACGCATGCATCTCACGCGTCTTGGTGGAACCAGGCACAAGCTGCTGTTATAATTTTCAAGTAGCTTGAGTTGCCATCCGACTGGTTGAAGCTTTGAAATTATAAAACAAAAAACAAATTTATGAACGTTATTGCCAACTATCACAACACTATTTAACTGCAGAGCGGATAAAGTGAACAATGTGACTATGTAATTCTATATGTTACATATTATAGTCGTATAATAATGTGCCAATGATAATATTTGCTTACAATGTATCGGTTTGTACCATCCCCGGCATAGACCCATGTCTCGCCTTGCACGTCCAAGCAGTGTAAATATATTGCTAGCAGCAAAATTAGTGTAAATGTAGCAACCTTCATTGCAATTGTTGATAACTTCTAGATTTCTAGCCGAGAGGTTTTGACTTGAGTGCAGTTTAACAGGCAATGACTTGTTTGCTGTTAATAAGCTCTAAAGCTGTGGGAAATATTCTGACACATCTGAGCATTTATACTCATTGCCGATTTTTTTTAGAAAACATCGTTTTTCAATTTCAGCTTTTTATGCTTGGGTAGATATCGTACGGATAAAAGGTCGCAGTGCTTCTCAGAAATTACTAAGCTGAGTAAAATCCAAAAATAAACAGAAAAACCTTAGTACCTATACTAGGTCATTTTGTTTGGGGATTATATGGCAGCTACTAGTTTGAGTAACTTGCATGTCAATGGCTGTGCATGCAAACAGTGGATAATTTAATCCCATGTACCCTTTTCCCTTTGTAATTGTTACCAATTTATCATGTTCCTGTAACAATAACATTATAGTTTGGTGGAACAAATTTAGCAATGCAAAGTTAACTTTCAAGTGCAATGTTGTTGCAAAGGTGATAGTGGTCCGAGCTACTAATTTCATATGTTACATTACTGAACATAACGCCGCACCAGAATACTAAACAAACAAAAGTGGTTGGTTGATATTAATTAATATTCTATTCTGACAATCTTCCAAGTTTCAATATTTTACGTTCTGACAAGGATGTACCATGCATAACACATACGGAAATTCCAGATCAAACCGTTGTGCTCCAGCCTTTATTGGAGTTGGATAATTAGAAACACATACAAACATTGTTCATGACCAGGCTTTCGGAAAGCGCAAAACATAAATATTTTGGAAATAGGTTATAATTTAGGATCTTTTGGGGTCCAAACTAAAATCTAATTCTACTGAAAAACCAATGCTGACTGCATTGTAATGGATATTTTGGAAATCACAAATGAATCATTTTATATTCCACATCATTCTATTACCCATAGCTAAAAATAATAAAATAATTTGTAAGCCCATAAACATATGCTTAATAATAAACTATGTGCATTAAAATCCCAATTAATTCTCTGTTACCTACGCTAATTATTATTTTTTACAAAATTTATGAATACATTTAAAGTGTCAGTCAATTTTTTCAAAGCTTGATAATAATAATGAGGTCCAGTATAATTTCGTAGAAGCTTGGTAAAGATCCTTCAGGTGCAGTAAAATTATTTATTAGAGCCATGCATGTCAACAAGTAGCAAAATGAGTGTAAATAAAGCTGAGCGGAACTCCTTTTTGAGATTTCAGGTGGATTCAGATTCTGCATAAGCGAACATGCTAAGAAAAAGCACGGCCGTATCAGTGTCAGAGCAAAGCACTAGAAGCAGCCTCTGGACCTTGCTCTAGGGCTGAGCTGGGCTAGTGATACGAAAAAGCTTTTGCTTTGCATGTTCGTTTATGCAGAATCTGAATCCACCTGAAATCTCAAAAAAGAGTTCTGCTCTGTCCTGCGCGCGTGCATTAAACTTGATTGAATAGCAGTACACGTTGAAGCTGTGGATATTTATTGTAATAATTCACAAGCGAGTCTAAAAATGTGTTATCTGTAGCCCTTTCTATTAATTTTTTATACACTGGATTTTAATAAAAAGATAAGCGGCGTTAAAAAATTAGCAAAATAATGTAGCTTGACAGCTTGACAAGTGACTCTAAATATTATTAAAATATTTTAAATGTTTAATTGGCGACTCTAAAATTATTTAAAAGATTTAAAAACTTGATAAAAGACTTTAAAAAGTAAGTAAAATATTTGAGGAGCTTGCTGAGCGAGTGTAAAAAATAGTTTAAAGGCTGGATACGTGACTCTAAATTAATAACGTTTTTTACAAGCTTCATAGCGACTCCAGAAGTTATTAACAATTTTTTAAAGCCTGATAAGCGACTCTAAAAATTAATAGTATTTTTACTAGCCTTTTAAGTCGCATCAACCTTCTTACTATTTGTAGTGACATTCTGAATTGCCTGTCAAGCTTCCACAAAAGTCTGAAGCACAAAGCTGTGCTTTGTAAATGCATGAGAATAAACTACCTACGATACAATACCTATTGCTAAGCTTAAAAAACTCTATCAAAATCCACAAAAATTCAATTTAAAGATATTATATAGCAATTGTTCCAGTATGTCAATTTCCATCACTTTATTTGGCGCGTACAGACCCAGTAAAGCATTTTGCGTTGAGTAATTAATGAAGCAATACAACACAACACATATATGCATACAGCTAAACGCTAGAATAGGCATTAGACAAGCTTTTGCGTAGCCGAGCATTGCAAGAGTTTTCCTTTCAGGAACTTCCCAGGGTACGGAATAGGCATGAGCTTGGAATCAGCGCTATTTTACCAAAGTTGCAAGCAACCCTGTTTCCTAGCTGAAGTGTAGGGTAGCAGGCAAGTAGACACATCCGCTGGCTTAGCAACTTTGGTAAAATAGCTCTAACGCGAAGCTCGTGCATTTTGCGTACCCTGGGATCTTCCTGAAAGGAAAACTGTCCTCATTTAAAACCTATAGCATTTCTGGCCCTGCTTATGCGGAGATTGTACTATGCACAGCGCTTCCCTTTCCCTGAGCCCTGATTAATGCAAGGCAGCGTAAGAGCAGGTGCTTGGGCTGCTAAAGCGCTGCTATGTATGTAAACGCGAATTAACTGTCTTTTACTGAGCATGAAAATTGAAAGCTTGCTTTTCTGTATGCTGACAATAGTGTATTTTTCTCTGGACGTACGGAAACGTTGTACTTGAGTAAATAAATGTAACTACATACTAGCTAATAAATAGGACTGATCAAACACTAAATGTTGGGAATTGAAATACAGATAGTTTTTTAAAACTGATTTACGTAAGTAGTACAGTTACATTATTAATCCAAACCGCCTAGTGTAAATGTATCACGTACAACATAACTAAGCCAGTTTATATTCCACCATCCATTATCAAATATATATAATAAATTGATACTGGTGCAAAGATTTGCTTGTGAGAATTTTAGTGCCGCTTATAAAACTTCTAGAAAATTTTGCTATATTTTAGAGGTGCATATAATACTTCCAGATTTTCAAACTAAATTTTGGAGACGACCATTAATCCTCTAGAATTTGTTTTCGAATTTTAGAGCGTCTTATAAAGCTTTTAGATATTTTTTTCGAATTTTAGAGCCGCTTATAAAGCTTTTAGATATTTTTTCTGAATTTTAGAGTCGCATATAATACTTCTAGATTTTTACTGACTCTTAAACTCAATTATCAAGCTTTTAAAAATCTTCCTGACTTTCTGGGTCGCTCATGATGCTCCAATTTTAGAGCCGCTTATAAAGCTTTTAGAAAATTTTTACAAAATACAAACCGAGAAAAGCTTCAGTTGTTTAAAAATGCAGGAGTGGAGCTCAAGCTATTTTAGGTACTTGATCTGAGCTTCTGTCCTGCTTTTGTGAATGTCAATCAAGGGGACGGATTAGTGAAAGGCTTCTCCAACAGAAAAGCTTACTTTGCTCAAAATATGCAGGACAGGATTGCAGGTTTTTTTCAGGTGCTTAGCGCGGAGAAAGGAAGCTTTAAGCGGATTACTTTCTCGGGTGTATACTCCTAATGCTAGTTAGGTTTTCAACGTGATCCTGACAATGGTGCATTCAACTGCTTACAAAGTGGCAAGGATTAATCGCATTAATAGAACGAAGCAAAAATAATATATACGCTAGTATTCTGTAATACGGGTAATGTTATATCCGCTTAAATGAGAAGCACTTAAATGCATATGGAAATATTACAAATATTTCTCCAGGTAATATATTACCAGCCCAAACATTTCGAAGAAACTTAATCCGCATTGTTTTTACTTTTGCCATGTAAAAACTTTATGATACTTCTTGTCTATTTGAAGTTTTAAAAAGCCGGATGGAAATCTTAAGGGGACTTAAAAACACCCACAATTACTTTTGTATCCAGGTAAAATAAAATAAGTATGATTTTTCGTTTTTTACGCAGTCTTCATCTTTAAAAATGGATTATTAATTTTTATCGGTTTTATTTGTATTCAGCACTCAACTTATACTCTGGTCAGCGATTAAGCTTTTTGTTTCTCTTTTTCCGCTTCCAAAAATTATTAATTGGTAATTAAAACTGTTAGTTAATTAACAAACAACCATTAGTCATAACGGGCTCATAATAGAACGATTTAGCTGCTATTAAAATAAAAATATATTTACACCAATTTACTAACTAGCTTTCATCGGATATTCTCCACTGGTCGCGCATTCAAAATTGCACTTACCTAAAATAAAGCCCTTCAAGTGTCAAATATGTGAAAAACGCTACCCCAGTAAAACTGAAATGGCAGTACATTTGCGTATTCACATAGGCGAGAAAAGGAAAGCAAAGTGCATACTGCTCTGCTCCAACGCCGTGAAGGGAAGCTTTCAGCGGATTACTTTCTCCTTGCAGAGCCGCAGCAAGAAGCTCAACATTTGTATGCATTTAGCACCTAGCAATTTACAGCAGTTTTCCTTTCAGGAATCCGTACGGGTAGCAGCTTAAGCCATGCAATTTAGATTAGCTCCATTTTACCGAATATGCACTCTCGCTCATTTCTAGCTGAGAGCTGAGGTAGGGAAGCACTAGACCTTTCTTGGCTGCGCGCATATTTGGTAAAATGCGTCTGGCATATAACTTATGCTTTTATCCGCTACCCGTATCCAATCCTGAAAGGAAAACTCCTTGGGTTAGAATTTTACAGATTCTATTGCTCTGCTTAAGCGGAGCCTGTAATTGAATTGTTTTGGTAAAGCGGACAAAGCTGAAAATATTTTCTACTGGAGTTATTCATACTGAATCGATTTAATTAATATTTGCCAATAATTTGTATAAGGGGATTTTTAGGGTGGTTAAATGGACTTAATAAAATGACTTCTGAATTATCCCGAACATTCTGGATAGGTAGAAAAGGCGTATATTTTATTTAATTACTTAAAAATACATTAAGCATTGGGTTTACTCATCAAGTCATATACATTATGTACCTTACGTAATCATTTCTATAACATTTTAACTGTCCAATCGAGTTGTTTACCAAGCTTTAAAAAATTGACTAAGCATAGCAGTAGCTTCCTACCTGTAGTCATGTTACAGGCAATTCTAACTTATTGTTAGACTACAAAGAAAATTATTTGCAAGCAATTTTAAAGTGGCCGTGTTTAAGTTCAAGCTCACGTTTTACTGGTTACCTACTTTGCTGCAAACTATTCGCAGAAAATTGCATCTGCCTACAAACTATGCAGGTTGTTCATGACCAGGCTTTGGGAAAACGTAAAACATAATTACTTTGGAAATAGGTTATATTTTAGGGTCTTTTGATGAAATTGAGTGCCACGGGAGTGCACGAAGTGTGCTCCTGCAAATTGAGAAGCAATGTTCCAGTCCGCTTTAAAATTCTATTTTTAATATAAAAAATACAGAAAAAATTAGCGAAACGACTTCGACTAATATTTCCTAACCTTAGACACATAAGTAATTCGGGCTTTTGAATAATTGTCCATGAACCGTCAAATTCTATTATTTATTTAAAAGACCATACGTATTTCATAAGACCATTTGGCTTTTATATAAAAACGTGAATGAACGTGTTATCTAAATTATTAATTATCTACCAAAACTGGGCATTTTAATGTTCTGTCTACGCCACACTTTACAACCTTTACATTTGTACTTTGAGTACATTAAGGGCTAGTTCACACGGGACTAAACATTATCGATTTATGCAAAAAATAATAAAGTTTAGCCATCAACACTCTTTGAAACGAAATCATTATCAACAATTTACAATTATATTGCCATTTAGCTGGTTATATTGAATGTGCACATAGCTATTTGCACTTCACTCAAGTCAGTTGGAGGGCAAACTCTTCTACACGGGCGTAAATGCACACGAAAAAGAGAAAGGTAGACAATGCCCAGCTCAAGCCTAGAGCAAGGGGTAGAGGCTGCTTCTAGTGCTTCACAGCCAAATGTCTACCTTTCTCTTTTTCGTGCGCATTTACGCCCATGTACAAAAGTTTGCCCTCCAACTGACTTGAGTGAAGTGCAAGCAGCTATGTGCATATTGCGTTTTAGTCATAATTCTGGAATGTTTTTATATTTTCTACAATTTTTATAAAACTTTTTCTTACGTCACTTATGCTTCCACAAGTTAAATCAATGTTTCAATGTCAAATATAATTTTAAGAAATTTATGGATTTTTCATAAATGCTATCCGCAAATGGTCGTTGTGTATTGTGCCGTAAAAAATGGAGTAATATAATTTTACTAAATCTATTTAAGTAATAGTTGCCGATAATTTGTATAAGGAGATTTTTTAGTGTAATGAAATAAACTTTGGTAGGACGGTAGCTTTGACCAACTACCTGAAATAAGTGTCGCAAGAATTAAAAGTATTTTTCAATGGATTATTATTTTTTAAAGCGTGGTAAGCGGCGTTAAAAAATTAGCAAAATAATGTAGCTTGACAAGTGACTCTAAATCTTAAAAAAAAATATTTTAAATGTTTAATTGGCGACGCTAAAAATTATTTAAAAGATTTAAAAACTTGATAAGAGACTTTAAAAATAAGTAAAATATTTTAGAAGCTTGCTGAGCGAGTGTAAAAAATACTTTAAAGGCTGGATACGTCACTATAAATTAATAACGTTTTTGAAAAGCTTCATAGCGACTCCAGAAATTATTAATAATTTTTTAAAGCCTGATAAGCGACTCTGAAAATTAATAGTATTTTTACTAGCCTTTTAAGTCGCATCAACCTTCTTACTATTTGTAGTGACATTCTGAATTGCCTGTCAAGCTTCCAAAAAAGTCTAAAGCACAAAGCTGTGCTATGTAAATGCATGGGAATAAACTACCTACGATAAATAACCTATTGCTAAGCTTAAAAAACTCTATCAAAATCCACAAAAATTCATTTTAAAGTTATTATATAGCAATTGTTCCAGTATGTCAAATTCCATCACTTTATTTGGCGCATACAGACCCAGTAAAGCATTATGTGTTGAGTAATTAATAAAGCAATACAACACAACACATATATGCATACAGCCAAACGCTATTGGCATGAGGTTGGAATCAGCGCTATTTGACCAAAGTTGCAAGCAACCCTGTTCCCTAGCTGAAGGGTAGGGTAGCAGGCAAGTAGACACATCGGCTGGCTTAGCAACTTTGGTAAAATAGCTCTAATGCGCAGTTCGTGCATTTTGCGTACCCTGGGATCTTCCTGAAAGGAAAACTGTCCTCATTTAAAACCTATAGCTTTTCTGGCTCTGCTTACGCGGAGCTTGTACTATGCACAGCGCTTCCCTTTCCCTGAGCCCTGCTTAATACAAGGCAGCGTAATAACAGGTGCTTGGGCTGCTAAAGTGCTGCTATGTATGTAAACGCGAATTAACTGCCTTTTGCTGAGCTTGAAAGAAGAAAGCCACCCTTTTCTATATGCTGACAATAGTTTATTTTTCTGTGGACGTACGGAAACGTTGTACTTGAGTAAATAAATGTAACATCATACTAGCTAATAAATAGGACTGGTCAAACACTATATGTTGGGAATTGAAATACAGATAGTTTTTTAAAACTGATTTTCATATGTAGTGCAGTTACATTATTAATCCAAAAAGCCTAGTGTAAATGTATCACGTACAACATAACTAAGCCAGTTTATATTCCACCATCCATTATCAAATATACATAATAAATTGATTCTGGTGCAAAAATAATTTAAAGGCCTGATTAGCCATTAAAAATTAATAACATTTTTTAGAAACTTGATAGCGACTCCAGAAATTAATAACAATTTTTTTAAAGCCTGATAAACGACAGTAAAAATTAATAACTTCAGGTACTTGAGCTCAGCGTCTGTCCTGCTTTCTTAATTGTGAATTGCAATGATGGGGACGGAGAGGACTAACCCAGAGAAAAGCTTCCGTTGCTTAAAAATATGCGGGACAGGATTGCAGGTTTTTTCTTCAGGTGCTTGGGCTGTCTTTCTTTCTTTAGCGTTGTGCGATATTCAGGGTTGTGGGAACTGTAGTTGAACAAGTTGAGTGAACAATGTGCCTTCTAAAAATAAGTGTGCAAAGGAACCAGCACCGCTTTATTCACACAATATAGTTATGCATATACTTGTGAGCAGATTTATACGAGAATATTTATGGCTACTTTTAACATTTCAATTATTTCTTTAAAAAATAACTTACTACACAATACTTCATCATTCAATTTTTTATGTCCAAGCTAAAGCTCACGTTTTCCTGGTTAGTAATTTTGCTGGAAATTATTCGTAAAAGAGCTAATCTGCCTACAAATTATGCACGATATTCATGACAAGGCTTGTGGAAAGCATAAAAAACAATTACTTGGGAAATCGGTTATATGTAAAAGTGTTTTGATGAAATTGGGTGCCACGGGAGTGCACGAAGTGTGCTGCCGCAAATGGAGAAGCGCTCTTCCAGTCCAGCTAAGAGCTTAATTTTTTACGCAAAACAAACACACAATATTTTATGGGAAATACACAAAAAATGGGATTTTGGAGGAGGTTTATCTTAAACATAGCTTTTTCTATAAACCTTACATTTCTACATTTATTATATTTTACAGCAAGCAATTGTCACTATTTTTCTTTACTGTGGTTCAGTGGACGCACTTAAAAGCTTAAAATCAAACCGAGAAAAGCTTCAGTTGTTTAAAAATGCAGGAGAGGAGCGCAAGTTATTTTAGGTACTTGATCAGAGCTTCTGTCCTGCTTTTGTGTATGTCAATCAAGGGAACTGATTAGTGAAAGGCTTATCCAAGAGAAAAGCTTCCTTTGCTCAAAATATACGGGACAGGATTGCAGGTTTTTTTAAGGTGGTTAGCTTGGAGAAAGGAAGCTTTAAGCGGATTACTTTCCCGGGTGTACACTCCTAATGCTAGTTAGGTTTTCAACTTGATCCTGACAATGGTGCATTCAACTGCTTACAAAGTGGCAAGGAATAATCGCATTAATAGAACTAAGCAAAAGTAATATGTACGCTAGTATTCTGGAATACGGGTCATGGTATATCCGCTTAAATGAGAAGCACTTAAATGCATATGGAAATATTACAAATATTTCTCCAGGTAATATATTACCAGCCCAGAAATTTCGAAGAAATTTAGTCCGCATTGTTTTTACTTTTGCCATGTAAAAAATTTATGATACTTGTCTATTTGAAGTTTTGAAAAGCCGGATGGAAATCCTAAGGGGACTTAGAAACACCCACAATTACTTTTGTATTCAGGTAAAATAAAACAAGTATGATTTTTCGTTTTTTACGCAGTCTTCATCTTTGAAAAATGGATTATTAATTTTTATTGGTTTTATTTGTATTCAGCACTCAACTTATAATCTGGTCAGCGATTCAGCTTTTTGTTTCTCTTTTTCCGCTTCCAAAAATTATTAATTGGCAATTAACACTGTTAGTTAATTAACAAACAACCATTAGTCATAACGGGCTCATAAATTTTTTTATCGAATCTATTTCCAAGTTTATTGTGGTTTATTTGGAGGTAAAGCCGGGTAATTTATATGATTCCTACTGACCCTTCTGCCCCCTCTACTGGTGGGAGTTAACCACTTTGTTTACTGTTAGCGCTTACTGGGCAAAAGAAAAATTTTCTCTCTGAGAATCTGTATAATTTTGTAGAAGCTTGATAAGGAGCTTTAAGGATTATTGGTTTTTAAAGCGTGGTAAGCTACTTTAAATGCTTAGAAAGCTTGACAAGTGACTCTAAATATTAATAAAATATTTTAAATGTTTAATTGACGACTCAAGAAATTATTTTAAAAAATTGATAAGCAACTTTTAACATAAGTAAAATATTTTAGAAGCTTGCTGAGCGAGTTTAAAAAATAATTTAAAGGCTTGACTAGTGATTAAGCCTGATATTATCTAGCTGCTATTAAATTTTAAAATACATTCACACCAATTATCAAACTAGGCAATCTAACATTAACCATTTCAATTATAGTTCACATTATGGATTTAAAAAATTAAAAACGAATCTTAGGTTCAGCAAACTTTTCAAAAAACTTGATAATTAAATCTAAGGGTCAGTAATTTTTTTAACGATTGACATCCAATTCTGCAAATCAGTATAAATTTGTAGGTACGTACGTATTTATTTTCCCTATCAAACAGAACGCATCGATTTTTATAAATGCATTGCATATTATATTTCAGTAATCCGGATAATGCAGGAAGAGAAAGGGAAGCGGCTTTTACTGCACAAATGAATAGTGTAGGTAAATACCGTGTACGCATAAATGCAAGCAAAGCAAAAGAGCCTTGCTGTGGGCCCTGCAGAAGAAAAGGGAAGCTTTTCTTGCAAGTACAATCCCCTTGCAAGCAGAGAGCTAGCAGCTCCATTCTGAGAGATTTGTACGATTTTCCCTTTGGCAAAGCAGCGCAGCATCCCATTTTGTGCATTTACTAACATGGGCTTCCTTTCAGCAAGAGGTTGCAGTTCAGCAGGGCAGGCCACTTGAGCTAAAACTCCAGATGAGTAATGCGGATAATTTTTGTAAAGTTTTGGCAAATGATGATCCTACATTTTTTAAAAATGCTTGAAAGTTGTTTGGTGCGTTGTGCGTTCAAATATTATGACTTTTATGAGAATATGATTATCACAGTAGCCAGTACAAGGTTTATTAACAAGTGCTATACAAAAAATGTATTAATTTTAATTGCGAATCTTTATCCCATACAAATATTAATTTTTTTCACACGTCACATTATAATTTAGTTTCAAGAAGGTTAAAAAACTCTTCTGAGTTTCCTGTAAGTAGCGCACTTTCAAACGCGGCTTGAATGCACCCCTTTTCCCCACTGCTGTTTCGATAATCCTCGTCACAGGGTAGTTCCATCTCAATCTCATCTTTAACCAACTCGCCCAAAATTATTTCCCTGTTCATTCCCTTCTCCCCGAACAGTTTTTGTGTGCATGGACACCCCCTCCACTTGAATTTCTTTAGACTGCCCAGCTTACCCAAACATTTCCCCAGCGCCCCTGCCGTCACCCTACTCCCATGTTGCATTTCCAATACCTCCAAACCCGGCCACAAGCCAACCACCTCCACCAACTGCTCATCCCCCACAATCAGTCCCTTCAATCTTTTCAAATTAGGTACCGCCCCAGCCAACTTTCTCCAACTGGCCAGCCCCATCCTCCAGTCCATTGACCAGCTTGTTAAGCTACCAAAACCTGGAAATCCAGGCACATTTAGAATGCTCTCCCAGTCAGTGGCCTCCACCAGGTCTGTTCTATTTAGAGGGTTGGCCCTCCTTGCCCCCTCCCCCTTTAACAAATGGTGAATCCTCCTTCCCTTCCACTTGTCCTCATAGCAGGTAGTATTCCAGCTAAACTCAGAATGTGCGGTGCTCCAATACTTTAAAAAAGTCAAGCTGTTGCTTACATTCCCCCAGAGCTCCAGCCGTCTAACCCCAAGCAGGACCATAAATGTTCGAGGAAACTCAGTGGAGAAGGGTGCGCGATAGAGCACCAACTCCTTCAGAAATAGGTCGCTCATATAAAGCCACCTTTTTAGCGTTATCAGGTCCCGCTCCGCAAACAGTGGGTCCAGCCCCAAGTCAAAAGCAAGGAAGGTCAACCAGTGAAAGTGGTACACGTTCCCCCGACCAAGCACGTCCTTCTCTGTTGCCGCAATTTCCAACGTGCTGAACAAGCCATAATCCTGAGTTTTTGAGAAAAATCCAAAAGGTCAAGGTGGCGCAGAGTGTTAGCCACTTGGCCAATTTCATGGAACCAGAACAGCTCCCAAAAGTAGCCTCGTTCAGTGGGCGGGGGCAACTCTGGACTTTCATGTCCCATACCCAGCCAACAGTTTCTCAGTCGCACCACATCTGCCAAAAATTCAGCGGACCATCCGCCTTGTTCACGATAACGCTGGAGCACGGCTTCAGTGTCCCGGCTGGGGTGGGTCAGCTCCGGAAGCTCCCCCGCCCCCACCCCTGGCTCCCCATAACCACGCACTTTCAAACTGCTCAGGTTTGGCAACATGGCCAAAAGTGGACCCCAGAAACGAATGGCCCTTTGACCTTCTTCTTGGCCTAAACTGACCGTTAAGCTGGTCAGTTTTTGGTGCTGGTAACCTTCCGGGTAATAGGGTACATTTGTGCTTGTCAAGCCTACTGTTTCTCGAGTGTCCGGGTTGCTGAATTTCTCTCCGAGCTTGGAGCCAGTTGGCCCTGCCCGGATGCTGCATCCAGTGCTGGTTAGCCACTCGAAGGGCCTCCAAAGCTGTATCCTCCACCACACATTTCTTCAGCGTGAGATCTTCCAAATTCTCCACCTTTTTCAGAAAGGTCTCTTGAAAAACCCACACTTCCTTCGAAAATCGACAGTTGCTCAAAGTCAGTCTTTTCACCCATTGGAACATGGGACTGGTACGAAACCAGTGGTCAATCAAGCTCATTTCCTGCTTCCAACGAACCAAGGTCAGCTTGCCCTGGGATCTTGGACTGGTAACCATTTGCACTACATGGGACACCCCAGCTTGGAACTGATCATAAAACTCCCCCAAACTCATCCCATTTCCCCCTCCAGAATAATAGTCCAGCACTGGATACTTGTCCGCTTGCTCCCACCTCTTGCCACAAGCCCGTAACCAGCTTTTACTAACCAATCTATTTCGTTTCAAAGAGTCCAACCCCAAGTCGCACTGAAATATGGACTGGAGCACTACAAAGTTTTCTAGGGGATGAGGAGTCCCCTCCACCTCACATTTCTCCTCCATTTTTATTTTAAATTTTTAACTTAAAAACAAGCTGTGATCCTTTACGTGCTCAGTTTTGTACTGAACTGTGCATTCCCTTCAGAAATTGTCAGAAACCCAAAACTCCACATGAAAAGCTTCATGTACAACAATAGCCAAAAGGGCTTAAGCTAGCAAGGCCATGCATACCAAACTTCATAAAGGACCTTTTGCAAGTCCTTAAAGGAACATGGGTATCTGGTATCTTTCAAACAATGTCAGTCAAGTTAAGTTCATGTGAAGTAAACTTTGCATAAAACCTATACTATAGGTATGCATAATGCATAATGGGGAAGCAAACAAAGAACATTTTTCGTAGCTACTTTGCTGCAAAAGGACAGTATAGCGCCATCCATGAACGTGCTTTGAAGCCAGGTATAATGTAAACTTGCTTTTGAAATGTTTCGTTCTGAAAATACACAGCGGAGCTAAAGGTTTATTTTTGCTTTGTTGCTTTCATTCATTACGGGTCACGGGTCGACTTTATGCACAAAGTCTAACACACTTTTACATTTTAACATTTTATTGATAAAATGGGTAAATATGCTATAGATGGTCTAAAATTTCAGTGTGGCATAAAAGTTTTAATTTATTTAACCAGCCATAAGGAAAATGAACTGTATTTGAAAACTCACATAAAGTATATATTGCATGAATAATGGTTTTGAACCTTGAGCCATTATTTTCTCAGCCAGTAAAAGTAGAACACGTCGTTATTTAATTAATAATTTACGAAACGTTAATTTATGAAAACGTTAAGTAGGAATGAATATGAATATTTTTGAAATAATCAATCGGCTGTCTAAAGTTTTCCATGCTTTCCACAAAATCCTTGTTTCTTACTCAATTTTTGATCCAAATAAATGTTTTTAAAATTTGTGTTTCGCAATAATTATAGAAATCCATGAAAATAATCAAACAACGGCAGGGACTGTCTGCTACTTTTGTAGTTAAAATAATGAGTTCACGGAAGTAGATGTTTTCTTGTTTTGCTGGTTCTATCTAGTTTATCCTCAAGATTTGATAACCCCAAAAGATACAATTGCAGGTTAAACGGCTTTTGGAGATATTCAGTTTGGACTGGTTATCATCTCAGTAACATCAAAACTTATTGTGAAACTTACTTAAACTTGAAACAGATTACAAGTTCTTATAAAAATAATTTAAATGGCTGAAAACAATAAATTGATCTAATACCAATTTTATTTTATTTTACCTATTTTATTGCTTGGGTTAAGCTCCTATTAGAGAAACAAAAACTCCATACAAATATCCATTGGTTTCTGCACCAAATATTATGCCGTTAGTATAATTTGTGAGAGGCTTTAATTAAGTTGATTGCTTTTTTGTTGCCACCTATTTCTTAATTTTATATTAGTTGCTATATGAACTTGTGTACCTTAACTTTTTCACGGAAAGAGATATCCATGTATTATTTGGAAGTACGTTGTTGCTGGTGATCGTAAATTGTCACTTTTACAGGCCTTGATGCAAAGTTACTTTGTACATTAGTATAAAAAGTGAATACAGGATAAGCTACTCTGCTACCTCTGACTATAATAATACCTTTAAATACTCGCTATTGCCTACGCGTGATATCCATAAACTCCCCACTTTTGCAGACCCTGTTTTCATCTATCTCTCTTTTGTCTGTTGTCAGAAGCAAAGCAACTCGTTTTGCTAAAAACTGAGTTACGATTTCTAATTATTTCATTTTTTGTAAAAAAAAACGTAGAGACAAATTGTCCGAACATTTAAAACTGAGATTTATATTTTTATTTACTTTAATTTTTTTATAAGTTAAAATTAGTTAAGATGTGTTTAGGTTAAATAAGCATAACATTAGATAAAATATATTTTTTAAAGTTAAAAATTAATCCAGACACACAGGCATGTATAAAATTACATATTTGGTTATTTTCGTATCGTAGCCAGTTTATTGATTTCCAGCGTTCTAACTTAAAATGTTTTTGTACCGATATAAATTAATTGGTTTTGTAGCAAACACGAATTAATTACTTTTTGTGGCGATCCATATCAGTTGTTTTGTAGTTGTATCATTTGTTGTGTTAAGATATTTTCCTAGCGTATCCAGTTCAGTGTTTTTCAGCGTTCTAATTTTAGTTGTTTTTGTACCGATTTCAAATTAATTGTTTTTGTTGCTATCCAAACTAATTGTTTTTGTGTTGGTCTATATAAGTTGTTTTGTACCTATCCAAATTAGTTTTTGTAGCAAGCTAGCACAGATAGTTGTTTTCGTAGCTTTTTTAAATTTAGTTGTTTTCGCGCTGTTTCAAAATAGCCACAGCCACGGTCTAATACGGGCAGAGCTATCACGGCACGTGTCGCTGTAATTACTTTTAAGAACATATCAACTACTCCTTTTACCTAAGCATAGGTTTATCCGTAAAGTTCCAGATATTCAACAGGGATAACCATTGTGGATATACAACTTAATCATTATTTATACAGCTACTATTACCATAGCATACCAAACTACATGTAAAGATTCCATCGGATAATTACCAACAAAATCCTCAAGTTTTAACTGAGTATCTTTAAAGTAATTCTGGTCCTATAATAACCGATTTCGAACTACTAATAATTAGGAGTAATTTCAACGCGGAAGTTTAATAACTTTTTAAATAAATTTCCGCGAAAAATTTTCATTGTGAATAAGTGCTTTGCTACCAGTCACCCACTGCCTTTCGAAATATTGCATTTCAGGTGTCTTTAAATAAACTCGCAATTTAAACTTCAGTTAAAAATGTATTGTCCATTAAACTTTCTTCTCTTTACATCCGCCCTGTTTGGTGCTTCTCAATGCCAAAAAAGTTCTTTAGAAAGTATTTCAGAAGCTCACGATAAATGGTTAAACGAAAGTATATCATGCGGCTCAGCTTATTTTGAGACGTTTACACGCCGTCTAATAAATATCTTAGCGACTCACATGCAACATCATGAGCTAATGATTCATTCCTTCGAACCAACTTGCAATTTTGAAGTACCGAATTTGCGCTACATGATATTTGGGACAAAATATCATAAAGATGTGGCAATTGAGTTCCCGTATAAATACACTCAACCCTTTGCAGTTATAATGGCGCCGCTGGCACAACAATATATAACGAGAGAGATAACAAACATGTGCGTATTCAGAACATTTTATCAGCTTTCCCTGCGTGCGTCAACTGTTTATTTGTTTATTCACAATTGGAAATTAGAAAATGCATTTCTTAAAACGGATTTGTTTGACCGTGAAGTGACAACTTTGCCAGCCACAAAACTTATGATACAAATTGGGCCAGCTGATGCCACATTGACAAGGTATTACTGTTCTGGCTACTGTGGTAAATCCGTACTCTGGAAAATCTTACACAATTTTACAGAACAAACTATATTAGATCCACTTGCTCTTCATAAAAAGTGCTTTCGGAATGGATACAAACAAAATGTTACAGTTGCATTGGACATATCAAATGCTCTTTTGCACTGCCTCAATCCGACGCGTTTCTCTTCTGTGTGTCTTGCGGTATACGTGAACGCACTTTTGATAGGACAACACTACAATTTTACTTTTAAATATATGATGCCAGCCACGTTTGTGTTTCAAATTCGTAATCCTAAGTTTCAATATTTTGAACCTTTAATATCTTACACGGGTTTTGGAGACAGCATAGCCAAAAAAGCTCACCGAAAAACTGGCTTGGTATTCCATAAAATTGTAAGCGAGTCAGTATTTTATTGCACAAGTCTACATCAAAATAAACACAAACTTTCTGCTAGTATGCAATCATGGACAGGAATCATGTCAGCACCAAGTATGATTTGTTTAATTGTTTCTTTGTTAAGTCTCTCCCGATTCTTGAATTATCCATGTGGTGGTAGACATTACAGAAACGCTGTTTTTGATTTGGTGGGAGAGTTTCTGGGCTGGTCTGTTGCAAGTGCCTACAAGCGCAGAAAAATTTTATTTCTTGTGAGTTTACTAGGTATGTCAATATGTCCATACTATACAAACGAGATCACAACCCGTGTTACGGTTTTTGTTCACAAACAACCATACAAGACATTACGTGACCTACTTCTAAATGGATTTAAGCTTTTGTGGCCACCTCATTATCCTAATGATCTTCTAGGTTGGGAGTCCAGATATATGGAATTTGGAAGAAGAAATTTGTCACATTTACTAAATAGCAGTATCTACCAAAACAAAACAGTCGCGCACTCAGATGAAACACTTATACCACTGCTGATGGGAACGTATGCTTATTTGAATGAACATGGAGAGGCAATATTTCTTACTCTTGAAAAATTTGTAAAAACACAATCGAATGATAGCTCACGTAAATGTTTCGTTCTGTTGGAAACACTCAGCGAAAGACATGCCTATCATATTACGTATACTGTTAACAGAGTTTGGGTTATGAAAACACTCCAATTTGTCAACGAAGGTGGATTTATGCAAAAATGGTATGACTGGCAGTCCTTTGCTTTGAAATTTGAATATGGTGTACAGGGCATAGCGCCTTTATCTGACACGGTTATAACTGAAGGAAATTATATGGAATTGGAACATTTGTATATAATAATTGTGCTGATTTGCATTCTGTGGATTGTTGCCTGGGCTTTGTTATTAGCTGAAGTTGGCCACAACAGAATCCAGACAGGTTATGCCTGTATCATACAGGCTGTATGTCTGCTAGTCAAGCAAATAAAGAACCAAAAGCGGAACGGCAAAAGCTTCAAGTTAAATGTAACACGTTGAAAAGGACACAACTGAGTTATATGGGGACTTAGGTCAAACAAAAATTAATAATGAAGATGGACTTGTCGCTGCGGCAGTAACAGAAGTCACATATGACGAACCCGGAGAGGTAGGAAAACCATTGCGATCAACCGAACTGCAAAAACTGGAATCGATCATGCCAAACCCAGATCGGTTTTCATCGTTTTTGCGTTTGTTGCGTGCTACAGCATACATGCAAAAAGTTGTCAAAGTTTGGAGGTATGGAGCACCGCGCAAAATGGGATTGGAACCGGAAGACCTTTCATGGGCAAGAAAGGCTTTGGTTAAAAGAGCACAAGAAGAATATTATAGAGAAGAGTTTGACTGCCTCCGACGAAACATTCCATTGTCGAAGAAAAGTGATATATGGAGATTATGTCCAGAGCTGGATGACGACGGAGTTATCGTAATGAAAGGAAGAGTTAATACTCGGGCCATTTTACCAAGTAGACATCACATCACGCAACTCTTAGTTGACCAGGAGCATCAAAATTGTGCTCACCAAGGAGTGGACACGGTATTTACTAATATCCGTCAAAGATACTGGCTCCCAGATGGAAGATCCTCCGTGATGCAAAGTTGGCGACGATGCTGGAGCTGTCGTTTAAAAAGGGTGAAGCCAGTTCCACCAAAAATGGGTGACGTTCCGTCGTTCAGGCTTGCAAGCTACCAGCCACCGTTTACCTGTACAGGACTGGACTTTTTCGGACCAATGTATGCGACTGTGGGGCGTCAACACCACAAGCGATGGGTGGCCTTGTTTTGTTGCCAAGTCACAAGAGCCGTACATCTTGAAGTGTGTCACGACCTGTCCACGGACGAAGTGATGCTAGCTCTGTCGCGTTTTATTGACTCCCGAGGTCGGCCTCAGCTCATAGTTAGTGATAACGGGACTAACTTCGTTGGTGCGGCGAAGGAACTAAGAAAGGCAGCTATGGAAGTGGATTTTGACAGAATTAAGGGATTTGGCCGGTTTCAGGAAATTAAGTGGATCTTCAATCCGCCTGCAGCACCTCATATGGGAGGATCCTGGGAAAGGCTTGTTCAAAGTGTGAAGAAATGCCTGAAGGCCATTCTTCATGAAAAGTACCCGAAGGATACTACGCTTCTTACAATGCTCAAATCCGCGGAGAACATTGTCAACTCCAGGCCTCTCACTCATGTTTCACCGGACCCCGCTGACCCCGAACCCATCACTCCAAACCATATACTTCGTGGAGGTTGCGACGTTGGACCAAGTCTACCAGCAAACGCGGATCACACTTCAGATCATATTCGGGCCCAGTGGAAGAGAGGACAGCTCATGGCTGAGCAATTTTGGAGAAGGTGGACCAGAGAATTCCTGCCAAAATTGAATCGACGAGACAAGTGGCACGATTCTGTGGAGCCTCTTCGAATTGGAGACTTAGTGTTTATGGCTGAGGATGACCTTCCAAGAAACTGTTGGGTGAGAGGATTTATCTCTGGAGTATCTCCAGGAAACGACGGTCAAGTTAGGGTGGTGAAGGTCACAACAAAGGATCGCGACACTGGGAGGACGATTACATACAGTAGACCAGCGGTGAAAGTCTGCCCTCTTGGTCTGAGAATGGAAATTCAGGACCTTAAGGATCCTAAATTTGGGGCCGGAAATGTCAATGAGTCTTAGCTTTCCCCAGAGGAGACCGCAGTTCAAATTTATGGTGGTTTGCATGCTGATCTAGCTTGAAGGTGTGAAAAGGAGGGGGACGGAGCGTTGAGAAGAAGAGAAGACAGCAACTCATCCACATTCATTCTACTATTCGGGGCGAGAATTTTCAATCTCTAATAATTTTCGGATATTTTTGTGAACCGCACTGCGGATTTTAATTGCTTTGTAAGTTAGAGGAAAGCAAGTAATAAAGTTGTTCAAATATAATATTTGATTGGCCGTCAGCCGTTTGTTTTAATTGATTAATTAACTTTCATCTTCATTCCTGTCGTGGAAAGCTTGACGTAGCTAGGGTGAGGTTAGTTATATTTGTCCCTGCCGTGGGAAACCAGTTAACTTGACGTAGTTAGGACAAAAGAAAGTGGAACACAGTCATTTCCGTCGTCGCCCACGACACCAAGTATAGGATTGATTATATTATTGCAGGAAACAATTTAGGATAGAGCATTGATGGAACTAATATTTAAATAATTTAACGCATTTATTTAATATTCACGGCAAATAAAACGAATACATGCGTTTTTAGATATGATATACCTTTCCTAAATCTAACATGAAATGAATTCACACTCTTTCAAAGCCACTACATTTATCCTGACCTTGTCGCCATTATTCCTTCAGTGTCCAGACTTTTTCACTGCATTTTATGGTCACTTGTTCACTAGTAACCAAAACGTTTGCATCACACCACACCAGAAGGCCAAACAAAAGAAAATGATTGGTTGATATTGATATATAATCTGGAGATCTCACATGATTTCAGTTTTCAAAACATTGTTGCGACACTAGGATGCATCATGCATCACATCTACAAAAATTTTAGACCAATCCGTTCCGCTCTAGCTTTTACTGCACTCTGGAGTTGGGTAATTGATTAGAAACACATAAAAACGAAAATACGTAAAATGAGTTTTATCTCTTCTAAATGTAACACAATGCTAACCTGTGAAGCGCTCATGCTTGACTCATTCTGACAAGATCAAGACATGAAGATCCTATAATGTTTTGTTAGCTTTGCCTTGTTTGTCTTGGCTTACAGATACATATACTTTGTGTTGTTCCATTTCAATGCCCTTGTCGTTTAATATACATCTTTCAGATCCGAAGTTGAACAGATAAAAAATTTCATTCAGTCGTATGTACTACTACATATCATTATTTATGACACGCATCAATTCGATTTATTCAATTTTAATCAATTGATTAGTTTAAAACGTTCTTTTAAGAGCATTTTACATCCTTATTAGGTTTACAATATAGTAAATTAGTTCATTTAGCTTCTATGTGTTTGGAAACCCTATAAGTACTTTTCATTTCAGCTATTTTCATGCCAGCTGCTCATAAACAAGTTTATTTATGATCTAGTAACCCAGTTATCTAATTATTTTCCAATTGCCTCATAACATGATTCACAACCTTAGAAACAAGAAAATCAATATCCGTAACGCATTTGCTTGTCATTAGTCATTCTTGTTCATTCAGTTAGACATCTCTCTCTATTTTTCGGCAGATAAAACTTTTGCTCCCTAAAACAACCTTAACCACCTGCCGATTAAAAATCTCAATTGTCATGCGTTTTTCATCTGCTTAGTAACAGAACTCATGACACACACGCACACCTAGTCTTGAATGTGTCATTACAAAATTTATTTCTTAAAACTTATTCAATTAGTCATCCCCTTTATTCCACAGAGATGTGTTTCCATTCATGCTGTGTTTATTGTAACTGGATCTGTAATTGGATTTAAATCTTGGCTAACGAAAGTACGGAAATTATTACCGCTAAAGTACATAATACATGTATAAATATATAAGTGTGATAATAAAAATACCACACTGCTAGAAAGTGAGTCACGAAAATTTTTTCCCTTTTTTCTTTCCAACTTTTATTTTCTCTCAAACGCATCATAGGTTTTGTGCTTACTTAAAACTTGTCTGATGAACAATTCAATATACATTCAAGTCATTAATCATTCCTGTGATAAGAAAAAACCTTTCAGTTACACGGGTTTCAAAATATAATTGCAAAAGCTATTTGGCGATATAGTCACGCATAAGAAATTAGATAACTTTGTTTCAATGTTTTGTAGAAATTAAAGATACACATAAATCGCAATGTTGGCTAAATGAAATGGATGATAAATGTGCAGTTTAACGTCAAACGGGCAGTTTGTTATGAAATTAAAGTAATTGTCGCAGCCAAGGCGACTGTAATACCCAATTGTTAAATGCTAAATATTATGCAATAATGCAACGCCAAAACTGATCATTTTGCTACAGTGCATTATATTATGCCATAGATCAGTTGCTTTCGAGAGTTCTTATGTTTGAAGATGAAAATGTTTTGACCGATTGCCCTACCAAACAACAAATACGCAGCAACTTGATATTTTCTGTGTGCAATACCAAAAAAAACTTTAATTACATACTTTTGCGGTGTATCATTGCTGATAATTGAATATATCAACACTGTTACAATGTTACTTCCATACCAGAACCCAACAACTGCAATTTGTAGTGGCTTTTAAGTCTAATAATTAATTTTTATGGAAAATCTTGACAGGTCTGAAGACTGGTTTATTTTTTAATCCATTTCATTTATTCAGGTACCGAAACGAAACGTAATCTAAGCAACATACAACTCTCCTTGATTTGGTAGATAGAAGTTTCTCATGCGTAAAATATCCATTTTAATAAATATAGCATATATATTTAATTCGTAGAAGAATTAAAATTCTGTTACATAAAAACAACAGTCGTAGTTTCATTCAGCATGAAAATTGCTTGTGCTGTGCTGTACCAAAGCCACGCATAGTCTATGCGGCATAGATCTGTTGACCGTGTACGGGTTTAGGACCGCTTCCATATTTCACTAATTTATAGGGACTAAAATTTATATTTTCGATTTTATATTACCAATTTTTATATGGTGCCAAGTTTTATATTTTCAAATTTTCATATAATACCAGAATTTATATAACAATTTTTCATACAACACAGAGTTTTGCTGAAACTACATCCTTGTACGTATAACAATAAAATATTTTAATATTTCAGTTCGTTTACTACGTTACGTTTACTTTGTAGTGTTTCAGAGCAAAACGGTGAGCTGAACTATTAGATAGTTGCCCTTTATTTACTGGAAATCTAACACACATTTGTCCAGTTTGCAAAATTATGTTCAGTGTTATGTATTATCGGCCTGTCATATCATCATTGACTGTTTCCTTTTTGTGTTTATTAGTATCATGTTTTTAATACTCTAAAATGTTTTGTGAGCTTTGAAGTGTAAAATCTTGTAAATGTAAAAACAAAAGTGCAAGGAATTGAAAGTTGAGCACGAAATTATAATCTTTGTATTTTTTGCATAAAATATGTAATTAAAATAGAAGGCAATCTATCTGGTAATTCGTAAAATAACGAAAAATTTCTTTGGTTGTGACGCCGTTTCTATCAGACACGTATATTTCAGTTTGAAATTGATGTAAAAAAGCTATGTGATATCGCTGAAAGGTGCAGGACTTCATACTAGAACACAGAATTTTCGTTATTCTTTATAAAGATGCATGAGTACTTTGTCAACAATTTACGCATTTTGTCGATCTTTCTTCCACTCTCTCGTTTTTTGCTTCTTTGTATTTTTATGTATCAGTTCATTGCAGAAAAACTTACACCTTCCATTGTACTGTTTTATAGACCTAATTCAAGGCCAAATTGCACAAAAAGTATAGCGGGAGAAACACTTAAGAGAATAAGATATAACCAAAAAAGACCAAACCTTCAGACTCTATTCGTTTTGCACAGTACCCTTTGTGTTAATTTGTGTTACACTAACACGAAACAGAAAATATGAAAAATTCAACGCTGAGAGTAGTACAAGTACATATGCAACAAAAATACAAAATGTGTCACCAGTTTACACTCTCTAAATAAACAGGGACTTGATTCAAAACAAATTTCTTGATTTTGGGGTATATAAATTATTGTCATATAAAACTGTGTATCATATAAAAAATGGTAACTTTTGCCATATAAAAACGGAAATATAAAATCGTGAATATAAAATTTGGGCCCTATAAAAACGTGAAATATGGAAGCGGTCCGGCACCCCGAACGTACATGGAATACATTACATACATCTTCATATTTATCGCCTATTATCCAACCTTCTAATTCTCTTTGATATTTTAAAAGCAATAAAATTACTTTTATTTCCAGCAATTTTCCGGCCACCTGTTCCTAAACCAGTTTATTTTCGGTCTGCTTACCCAGCCATCCTGTTATTTTCCAGTTGCGTCATAAGATGAATCAGAACCTCACATCAAAATAAAACAGGCAATTTCCACTCATACTGTCTACTCATTCATTCCTTTTTTCAAAGTCATTCAATTTTTCACCTCGTCTCTCTTTTTCGGCAGATAAGATTTTCCCATTAAAAAAGGAAACTTTTAACCGTATCTGCAGATCTACAATCATAATATCTATGTATTTCTCGTCTGCTTGTTTTACTTATCACACACGCGTAGTGTGTATTCTAGAATGTTATTGTAAATTTTCCTTCTTTAAACTCACCCATTTATTCATCCTCTTTTTTTAGCACATACGCATCTATATTCATGATGTGCTTGGTGTAAACTGTTCGTTAATTAATTTGAAATCCTGCCTTGCTGAATTGGGCGTTTCAAATGTCTTAAATACACAATTTTAAGATAATATTATGGTAATAAAAACGAAACACTGCTAGCAAGTAAACTAGTCATGGATATGGATTGGTCTCAATTTTTAACTCACTTAAAATTTTATCTTTGAAATATTAGTTTTTTTCTTATATAAAATTTTCTCACCGAAACCTCAATATCCTACAAGTAATTATAAGTTTAATTATTGACCTTCCAGTTACATGAGCTTGCGAAAATAAATACAAAACGTTGTTGGCGATGAAGTCTCGCAGCAGCAGTGAATAAATAACTTTCTTTCAACGCTTGGTAGCAATTAAACATACATACGCTAGCTCTACGCTTTGCATGATCAAATGTGCAGATTAGTATTAAACGAACACTTTTGATTTAAAAAAAGAGCATAATTTGAATTACAAAGTTTTGCAGTGGGTGGTTGTCGGTTGTAATGCCTATTGCCTATATTGTAAGAAAAACTATTGCCATGTCAATTTGATACCAAAACACAGCAACGGTTATTTGTATATTTTTGTAAATGATTTTGAATGTAAGGGAATTTGCTATTGATCTCATTTATTACGAAACCGATCTGGAATGTATTCTTTATAGTACTATACAACTCAAGTCGTCTTGGATGATGGAAGTCTTTCAGGAGTGCAAACTCCACTTTATCAAGTATATAGGAATACAGTTTTACTAAAATAAAAAATGTAAATTACAATTTGTACTTTACAAACATTCAGGGAACAAATGACTGTCGGTCTCTGAAATCAAGAATTTTTACAAAGTCATAAAATTTTGAAATTACCAAAACCATAAAATCAAAGAATTTGCATGCGCATGCAAGTAGCCCGTGTTAGCCTAATACTAACTCAAAAAATTTGACGTTAAAAAAAGCTAACCCAAGGAAGTTATGGGCGTTTTAATTTAACTGCTGTTTGAACAATTAGTGCTGTAAAAGTGCAATTAGGACGAATTAAATTTTTTGGCTATCATCAAATGACAAAATACAAGTAGGGAAACAATTTCCGACGAAATTTTTTTGAAAAAGTTAATTATAATTTTAATTGCCTTGTTAACTTTAATTGCAATTATCTTCGAATCGCCTCCAGTACCAAACCTAATTACAACTGCATTTGGTACTTTAGAAGGCGCTGATTCTAATTACGTCCCTATTTGGTCTGGTACTGGAGGCGATTCGAAGATAATTGCAATTAAAGTTAACAGGGCAATTAAAATTTTAATTAACTTTTTCAAAAAAATTTCGTCAGAAATTGTTCACCTACTTGTATTTCGTCATTTGAAGATAGCCAAAAAATTTAATTAATCTGAATTGCACTTTTACAGCACTAATTGTTCAAAAAACAGTTAAATTTTAAACGCTTATAACTTTGTTACGTTTGCTTTGCTTAACCGAATTTTTTTTGCGTTAGTATTCACTTGACACTAGCTATCTAATTATGCATTCAAATTTTTGTTTTCAAAGATTTCGAAAAATGACGATCTTGATTTGGCGGACCGACAGTCAATATTTTGCTAATGTAACATTAACCTGCTCTTACTGGATATTCACGAGCGTAAACCAATGCATCTGCTTTCTCAAAAGTTTATCTTACTTGCATTCAGTATGAAATTTAAATACAAGGTCAGGCTAGAAAATTCGACAAAGAAAAGCATGGTATTGTTTTATACGAAGCGCGTACTTTTCCAATTACTATTCGTTTTACAAATTTTTCAGAATGAAAAAAAATTCAAGTAATGTTATTCTATACAACCGTGCACCAAGCTTACAGATATTCCAAACTAATCCTTTCTTCTCTGGCTTTTGCTGCATCCTGGAGTTTATTAGTTGATTTGAAGCGCATAAAACAAAAATACGTAAAATGAATTTTATCCCATATCTATTCTAAATGACACGCTGCTACTCTGTCAAGAGCTGATGCGTGACTCATTCTGACATGTCCAAAAATCGCAAAATTCTCAAGCGTTGTTTGTTAACTTTGTTTGTCTTCACTTTTGGATATTGTCATATTTCGATGTCACTCGTAATTTTACAAATAAATTGCAGGTTTACTATTAAAGTAGATACCACCTTTCTGGCTTACAAATTCAAATTCCTAAGTATTTGCATGCAATTAACACATGATGAACTTTTACAATAAAGTAATAATTTCCGGAAGTATTGCGTTTATGAAACCCTAAGATCATGATTCATGGTATTTTTTATAGGAATTTTAATTTAAAGGGTCAAAGGGGATTTAGTTTTATTAATTTTCTGTCACTGGTTCAGTTCTGCAAATAGTAGAAAAATATTTTGAATAACGTATTGTTTTAAATTTTTAAGTCCCCTTACTTCTTTTGTACTATTAGGTTTTTTAAAACTTATTTAAAGGTTTAAAAAATCAATATCTACACAGCAAATACAGATCTTTAAGTTACATGAGTTTGGTGATATGAATTCGAAAGCTAGTTGGCGATGAAGTCTTGCGTAAAAGAAGGAATACCGTTGTCTCATATTTTGGTAAAGATTAAAGATAGATTTGAATCTCTATGCTTTGAATGACAAAATGTGCAGATTATTATCAGACGACCAGTTTTGGTTTAAAAATTACTTGTGGCAACCTGGAAAATCATAATTTGCAATTTTTTAGATGTTATGTATGCAAAAGCGCAACGCCAGCACGTATACCTTCGCTACAGTTGTAGACACGAAGATTTCAATAGATCAAATTCTGTTTCGAAAGTTCTGCTGGTTCATACACGCAACACTTGTCCGACTATTCTACAAATGACGGGTAGTTGGGTATTAATTGTGCGCAACACCGTATAATTTTAATTGCATATTATTGCGGTGGTTGATGAAAACTGCATGCAACACGGTTATTATATTAATTTCATCCCATAAAATAGCAGCTATCATTTGTTCTTGCTTCTAAATCTAGTATTTAATTTTTCTATTCCACATAAGCACTTGACAAACCTACTCATGTTGGTTGATGGAAGTTTCTCTTGCGTAAAAATTCCATTTTCTTAAACATAACATTGTATTTTATAGATGAATAAAACTTGTGCTACGTAGCATTGGTAGCACAAATATTTTGACAGCGCCCCACTAATTAGATATAAAACTAAGTTCCACCAGCATGAAAATTTTAATGCTTTGTAAAGCCACACACATCTTATGACCTTGTCATCACACCAGCTTCAGACTACTCTCAAACAACATTGTCTTGTCACTTGTACACTAAGAATTTTTGCATTGCATACGTCACACCAGAGGAACGAACAAAGACACATTTTAGCTTGATACTGATTTTTCCTAATTAAATATTTTGCATGCATTATTTTTCTCTGGAGATTTCCCAGATACTTTGTCAGCAGGCAATAAACCTACAAAAATTCCAGTTAATTCGTTAATAGTTAATTCGTTGCACTCTCAGTATTATAGTGTGTCATGCAATTTATTATGTAATTGATTAGAACCACATTAAAATAGAAATGCGTAAAAGCTGTTATTATTTATTTTCTACTTAAAATGAGTCGGTTATGGTCGGTCATGCGTTCATGCGTGACTAATTCAGAAAAAAACAAGAAATAAAAAATAATATATTAATTTTATCACTATTAAACGTTTTGAAGGTTTTGATCACGTTGACATATTCACCTTTGTTTATAAATACTGTTACGTTTCAATGCCACATGGAATTTTAATTATATTTCTTGCCCTATTAGCAGGCAGGTCCATAGTAGCAAAAGTGCAGATGGTAACTAAGACTGTAAAACGGAATTCGGAACAAGTGTTAAAACTGCCATTAAACTCCATGAGCTTTCACAGTAAATTGAAAATTATCAAAGGTCTAAATCTCGCTATTTTAATGGATGTTAGTAAAATGTAATTGAAAAATTTATGTATATCGAACATTCTAAATCTAGATGCTTATTTTTTATTCCCCAACCTTCTAATTCTCTCTGCTACTTTAAAAACAATAAAATTTTTATTTCCATCAATTTTCCGGCCACCTGCTCCTAAACCAGTTTATTTTTGGTCTGCTAACCCACCCATCCTGTTATTTTCCAGTTGCGTCATGCCCATGAATCACAACCTCACATCAAAACAAAACCAACAATTTCCACCCTAGTCTACTCATTCATTCTTTTTTCAAAGTCATACAAATTCTCATCGCATCTCTTTTTTTTCGGCAGCTGCTAGCTCTCTGCTTGCAAGGGGATTGTACTCACAGAAAAAGCTTCCTTTCACTTTGAGCCGTGCAGGGTATTTCAGGTGCTTGGGTTGTGCTTTGCTCTGTCTGTTGATAAGTATACTGCAGGAAAGGAAGCTTTAGAAAGGCACCTGTCTACCCGGATCACATAATTCAAGCAGACTTGCAGCCAGCAATAAACTTGAATGTGCATGAAGCTTCAATACAAATAGTATTATGACTTTATTTGAACAAGTTAAGTGTATACTGTTACGCGTCAAGTAAATCGTTTCTTTGTGGTAGTTTAAAATGTGTAGTTAAATAGCAAAGCAATTCTATTATAATGGCTTAGTATTTTAAAAGAGCGGATTACTGCCTACTAAAATTTGCTATTTTTTCATTTTATCTTATGACTATTCCAAGCACTTCCAATATTTCTGACTTTCAACATTTTAATTGTTTGTCTGTGAAACAGTTTACCACATAGTTGTGTGACATTTTAAATTGACCGTGTTCAAGTTCACAAACTTGAAAAATTTGTCGTTTTACATTAAAAGTTATTAGATTTTGTTTCGTGTACAGCGATTAAATAAACAATATATATCACAGGAAGTAATTAAATAGAATTTGCTTATGGGCAAGTTTCCACGAATAAGAAAAGTCAAACAGATCAATACTTATAATGAATTCGGTATACGCCGGATCATTCCTGCAGATTCGTATCGTATATTGATGGGTAAAACAGCGAAACACAAAATGTTTTTCTAATCATTGTAAGCTTATGGTGACGTAGTGTAAACTGCTTTTGTTGCACAGCACTTTGATTTCCTGTAATTTTCGTTCATCAAAAATTAAAAATTAGAACCGTGTGTTGTGAAAGCAGAATGCTTTCCTACTTGTATGACATTTGATTTTATTTATGCTGCTGCACTTCGTTAAGAACTACTGCCTTGCTCCACACACTCAAGCAATATTCTCAAAATATAATATCTGCTTGGCTACATACATCTGCTACAGCTCCTCAGTATTCATTGTTCAGCCCAATCAACTACTACATTTGATTCTACTTCAGCCCAATCAGCTTCACTGTAACTGGACTCGGCATCATTTCAATGATGCTCTTTATTTCAATCCTGGACTATAATTATTTAATAAGCTACTTTAGAAAATCATAATTTACATTTGTTTCAATTATACATAAACATACTTTAATACTTGCTTTGTAAAATTTTAGTAAATATATTTAAGATTGCTTTTATATTAGTACTACACTTCGGTTTAAGAATCGTTTGATTTTGTTCTTGAATGATATTTGTGTCACATGAAGTTCTTACCATGCATCAAGTTGGAAAAAACAAGCAATCAAACAAGCATTGGGAATTTTAGTCATTTTCAGTTATTTTTTAAAATCTCTATGACTTGTCATATTTCAATACCGTTTAATTATTAGAAAAGCTTTGGCTAAAAAATTTTTCATTTTAGATCCGTTTGCAGCCCTGGTCTGTTTTTCTGACATTTTAAATAATTGCAGTTTAATATTGTATATTAAATATTTAATCTAACATTGCAGTATTAGTACCACCAATTCCAGATGCATGAATAGAGCTGACAAGAGAATTTCATAATTTGAAAATTTCAAAACTTAAAAATAGTTTTAATCTACGAACATTTTCTAACAGTTTATAATGAGAAATACTCAAATGCACTGCTATCACGTGTTTGACGGAGTTATCTACAAAAAAATGAATAGTCGGAATTATATAGTTAACCGAAAGTGTTTCTCGTGCAAACTTGCCAGGATATACCATCGGAATATAACCTTCAAAAGTTGTCAAATGTCACAACAAACCGGAAAGATGATACGGACCTTGAAAATATGTTAGTATGCTATGCTGCCTCACCTGGAACATCTGCAGCTAGAGACAAGTATTTAGGCTCTCCATTTGTATACGTGTTTACCGATACCGTAATGGAATATGCCTACAAGTTGGATTTGATAAAAATGCTTACTATGGTAAAACAAATGAAGTGTTATAAATATAAGCCACTTTACAAGTTTGTAACAGCAGAGTTCCCATGTCTGTTTCGTACTCAACGATTTTGGTTTTCAAATTCTAGGTTCAGTAACGTCTCAAGCAAGTCAAACGAATAGATACCAACGTTTTAAATTGTTATTGGACCGGACACGAATTTGATAAGATGTTTTACTTCAACCCTGGACTCTAGTTTCCTTAAATTAACATTATATTCAATGTATGTATTACATATTATTCTTAAATGTTTGACACATTTTGCTTTTCAATTTAGTTTGTATTGTAGTTTGAATGGCAGCATGTAAAACACGCTTGTACGAGATTCGTTAAAAGTAACTTTATTCATATTCGCTTTTTATCCTGATGATGATGCCTGTTAGGTATCAAAACGTCGATAAATATACCGTTCCAACTTCAAGTTTTATATCCTTTACCATTAACATCGTCATTATCACAAAGATTACTCGAATTAATGCATGCTTTTTATGATTGCAGGCCGACTAGTTATATTAGTTTATGTTATATGCAGAGATAAATTTACGGATATTGTTATAAAATGTTAAATATATAAGTTTACAGAATTAATATCAATAACCTATCACAAAATCAACGCCACAGTGAAATTGATAAACAATCTTTCGTATAAAAGATATCGTGAAACTTGAAAAATTTGTCGTTTTACATTAAAAGTTATTAGATTTTGTTTCGTGTACAGCGATTAAATAAACAATATATATCACAGGAAGTAATTAAATAGAATTTGCTTATGGGCAAGTTTCCACGAATAAGAAAAGTCAAACAGATCAATACTTATAATGAATTCGGCATACGCCGGATCATTCCTGCAGATTCGTATCGTATATTGATGGGTAAAACAGCGAAACACAAAATGTTTTTCTAATCATTGTAAGCTTATGGTGACGTAGTGTAAACTGCTTTTGTTGCACAGCACTTTGATTTCCTGTAATTTTCGTTCATCAAAAATTAAAAACTAGAACCGTGTGTTGTGAAAGCAGAATGCTTTCCTACTTGTATGACATTTGATTTTATTTATGCTGCTGCACTTCGTTAAGAACTACTGCCTTGCTCCACACACTCAAGCAATATTCTCAAAATATAATATCTGCTTGGCTACATAACTGCTGCTCAGTATTCATTGTTCAGCCCAATCAACTACTACATTTGATTTTGCTTTACATTTTACATCAAATAAATGTGACATTTTTGTTATAATATTAACATAACTGCAAAACATATAATAAATGGTTAAATTACACAAATGCAGCGGTCAAATTTGCCAAAATAGTTTTTTGAACTCACTCTTCTTCCAACAATGAGGTGGATAAGTCCCATGCCAACCCAGGGATGGTTTCAATCATATTTTTACATTCTTCAGATTTCTTCCAGTTTTTCTTGTCCGACTTGAGTGCAAGCAGAGCTTTACGCTTCAAAAGTTTAAAATGGTCTAAATTTCTCACATATGCAAACAATCGAAGTGCATTGGTTGCACTAATATCCTCATCCTGCTTTCTTCCCAACATTTCCTCTAAAACTTTGCATAGCCCATTTATTTGAAATCTTTCAGCGACCTCCAACATTTGCACTGCAAGTCCAGTATTATCTAAACAGCCTCCAATGTCAAAATAGTATAAATACTGTAGAAGTCAGTTTATCACACTATCGTCTAAATCCGGTAAGTGCACTGTTTTTGTTCGCCCCTCCACAAAGTTTTCGTTTTGGAACATGGCCTGAAAGAAAGAACTACCTGCCACTAAGTATTCTACAAAAACATTCCACGTTTTTCCATTTTGCCCTATAATCAGTCCATCCGTTTCTTTCCCATTGTTTACTTCAATCTGTCTCTCTCTACGAATATCAGTTTGATGAAAAGTCAGCGTGTAGCTTTCTCCGTACGGTCCAACTATACCCCGTGGTAAAGCAAATCGCTCGGAAATATTTGCAGATACTAACAGGCTAAGTTTCGGACCAGATCTTTTATTCTTTCCATCACTTCCAAACATATTGTCATAAGTTGCAGCGTTTATGTGAAAACTCAAATTCTGCTTACTATATGAGAGCTGATCATACTCATTAAAACAATTCACTTTCTCTGCAATAAAAAGTACACATACCTATAGATACATTGCTGAAATTTAGATTTTACGGAATATTTAAAACACTTAATTACCTGAGGGCACGTTTCCACACAGTTGGTCAAAACGACAGATAACTGATTTGTTTTCTTCGCCATCAAACAGCTTTTTAAATTGAACCTCAAATTGAACGCTAGAGCCAGCATTTTTGAGTGTGTTTATAAACCACGGGAAGTTGTGACCCAACGACATCCTCAGTCTGTCTTCCTGAACAATAGATTCGTTTGCTGATGGACGTTGAATGCTGCTGCACGTTTCAGAAAACTGCATTTCTCCAGTTATGCTGACCCAACCCATCCAGCCCATTACGTCTCCACGAAGCAGATGTTTTAGCTTACTAGCCAGCATTACATCATTGTTGTTTCTTCTTTTGGTAACTGGAATTATATCTGCTTCACGTACTAAAAATCTAGTAATAAATTGTACTTTTCTACCCAAACCATTGCTAGATCGCTGCAGTTGTATGTGGAAGTCTTTCTGTAAAATTACTTTCCCAATCATTTTGATTTGGATTATTTTGCTAATACAATAAATATTTTGTGTGTTGCAAACAAACGGTATGCACTAAGTAAATGTCTTTGAAAACGCTTGTAGAAAATTTTGGCTTGTAGAAATATTAGGAGTGGACGTGAGTACGACTTCAACTCTGAAACTGAACTGTTGTACGCAACAACTAGATTTGTCAAAAATCTAAAACGACTAAAAACTATGCATTTTGATACAGCTATCATGATATTATATATCCACTAATTCCAACTAGGATTTGTCAATTATCGTCCTTTCTATATTTGGGTAGTTACATTTGATATATCACGGTTTAGGTACACGTCGCACAACACAATTATTTGAAAACACGCAGTAACCAAATGTGAAATATCTGAAGCATATAATTCTCACATGTAGGACCATTATCTTTTCCCTTCGTATGCATGCTTGAGCTAGCTTTCTAACACCAAAGCTCACAGCTTCGTTACCCAGAAGTACCCAAACAAAGTAAAGGAAAGAATGGAGATTTAGTAAGTTTTACAATGCCCCAAAACTATTATTGAAGTTAAACAGAGGAGGATGATAGCCAGTTCAAACTAAATTTTTTTTCCAGAAGCCCTTTAACCTACATTTGTCAGTACAAATGTAGGTTAAAAGGTGTAGGTTGTCTTGGGGTTATGGAAGGCTTAACATGGATTACATTAAGATTTCGTGAAAATTTAAACTGTTTTTGGTAAACCGTGTTCAGGCGATTTCCTTTAAGATGCTTGAGAAAGACATTTAGATGCATTGTTTAGGCTAAATTTAAAAAACATATTATTGATAGCGATACAATTGTAATTTCAATCGTTATCCGCAACTTACGCATGTAAATTCTTGGTTTTGGTTAGAAATATTATGACTATTTTATGAGATTATGATTATTATCGCAGTGACCATTACAAGGTTTATCAACAAGTGCAATATTAAAAAATGTATTTATTGTAATTGTAAATCTTTATCCTATACAAATATTACATTTTTTCACACGTCACATTATACTTTAGATTCCAAAAGCTTAAAAAACTCTTCCGAGTTTCCTGTATGTAGCGCACTTTCAAACGCGGCTTGAATGCACCCCTTTTCCCCACTGCTGTTCTGATAAGCCCTTGTGCTCTCATTCTCGTCACAGGGTAGTTCCATCTCAATCTTATCTTTATCCACTTCCCCCCAAACTACTTCCCCCTTCTCCTCAAACAATTTCTCTGTGCATGGACACCCCCTCCACTTGAATTTCTTCAAACTGCCCAGCCTCCCCAAACATCTCCCCCAAGCCTCCATTGTCACCCTACTCCCATGTTGCATTTCCAGCACCTCCAAACCCGGCCACAATCCCACCACCTCCTCCAACTGCTCATCCCCCACAATTAAACCCTTCAATCTTTTCAAATTAGGTACCGCCTCAGCCAACTTTCTCCAGCTTTGAAGCCCCATAGTCCAGTCCATTGACCAGTTTGTTAATCTACCAAAACGCTGAAATCCAGGCCGATTTAGAATGCTCTCCCAGTCAGTGGCTTCCACCAGGTCAGTTCTATGCAGAGGGTTGGCCCTCCTTCCCCCCTCCCCCTTTAACAAATGGTGAATCCTCTTTCCCTTCCACTTGTCCTCATAGCAGCTTGTATTCCAGCTAAACGTAGACGCTGCGGAACTCAAACACACTAAAAAATCCAAGCTGTTGCTCACATTTCCCCAAAGCTCCAGCCGTCTTACACAAATCAGGACGGTAAATGATTGAGGAAACTGGGTGGCAAAGGGTGCGCGATAGAGCACCAACTCCTCCAGAGGCCATAAGTTCACAAATACCCACCTGTAGAGTGTTATCAGGTCCCGCTCCGCAAACAGTGGGTCCAATCCCAAGTCAAAAGCCAGACTGGTCAACCAGGGAAAGCGGTATACGTAGCCTTGACCACCCACGTCCTTTTCCTTTGACGCAATTTCCACCGTGCTCAACACGCCATAATCCTGAGCTTTTTGAGAAAAATCCAAAAGGTCAAGATGCCGCAATGTGTTAATCACTTGGCCAATTTCATGGAACCAGAACAGCTCCCAAAAGTAGCCTCGTTGAGTGGGCGGGGGCAAATCTGGACTTTCCTCTCCCATACCCAGCCAACAGCTTCGCCTTCGTGCCAGATCTGCCAAGTATTCAGCGGACCATCCACCTTGTTCACGACGACGCTGGAGCACGGCTTCAGTGCCCCGGCTTGGGTGGGTCAGCTCCAGTGGCGGAAGCTCCTTCGCCTCCGGCCCTGGCTCCCCATAACCACGCACTTTCAAACTGCTCAGGTTTGGCAACATGGCCAAAAGTGGACCCCAGAAACGAATGGCCCTTTGACCTTTTTCTTGGCCTAAACTGACCGATAAGCTGGTCAGTTTTTGGTGCTGGTAACCTTCGGGGTAATACGGCACATTTATGCTTGTCAGCCTACTGTTTCTCGAGTGTCCGGGTTGCTGAATTTCTCTCCGAGCTTGGAGCCAGTTGGCCCTGCCCGGATGCTCCATCCAGTGCTGGTTAGCCACTGAAAGTGCCTCCAAAGCTCAAAGTGAGCTCTTGTAAATTTTCCACCTCTTTCAGAAAGCTCTCCTGAAAGACCCACACTGTCTTCGAAAATCGACAGTTGCTCAAAGTCAGTCTTTTCACCCATTGGAACATGGGACTGGAGCAAAACCAGTGGTCAATCCTGCTCAGTTCCTCTTTCAAATGCCTCCAACGAACCAAGGTCAGCTTTCCCTGGGATCTTGGACGGGTAACCATTTGCACTACATGGGGCACCCCAGCTTGGAACAGGTCATAGAACTCCCCCAATCTCATTCCATTTCCCCCTCCAGTGTAATAGTCCAGTATTGAATACTTTTCCGTTTGCTCCCATCTCGTGGCACAAGCCCGTAGCCAGCTTTTACAAACCAATCTATTTCGTTTCAAAGAGTCCAGCCCCAAGTCACACTGTAAGAGGACTTGGAGCACTACAAAGTTTTCCAGGGGATGAGGAGTCCCCTCCACCACACATCTCTCCTCCATTTATATTTTTAACTTAAAAACAAGCTGTGATCGTTTACTGCTGCTGAGTTTTGTACTGAACTGTGCATTCCCTTCAGAAAGATTAAGAAACCAACCTGAAAAGCTTCATGTACAAGAATAGCCAAAAAGGCCATAAATACCATAAAGGATCTTTTGCTAGTCCTTAAAGGAACATGGGTATCTTTTAAACAATGTCAGTCAAGTTCAGTTCATGTGAAGCAAACTTTGCATAAAACCTATACTAATAGGTATGCATTATGGGAAAACAAACAAAGAACATTTTTCTTAAAGCTACTTTGCTGGAAAACGACAGTATAGCGCCATCCAGGAACGTGCTTTGAAGTCAGGTATAATGTAAACTTGCTTTTGAAATGTTTCGTTTTGAAAATACACAGTGGAGCCTAAGGTTTATTTTTTGCTTTGTTGCTTTCCTTCATTAGGGGTCGACTTTACTACTTTCCGTTTCTATTTTTTAGTGCATTTCAACAATTCTTGGTACGGTTGTCTTTACCCCTTTACCCTTTATTTTTTAAAACAAATTTTCAACATTTTATTCCTGTGAAAACGTTAAGTAGGAATGAATATATATATTTTTGAAATAATCATCCTGCTGTCAAAAGTTTTCCATGTTTCCACAAAATACATGTTTCTTATTCAATTTTTGATTCAAATAAATATCTTTAAAACTTTTGTTTTCAATAAACTTTAAAACAATAATTAGAAATCCATCACGTGGCTCAGCTACGTATTTGAAATGATCATTAAATCAGTTTATTTCAGTTTAAATCAGTAATCTGTTCGTTTCACGGTCGACAGTGGCGTTTGGGTTTCCAGTGAAGCAGTAAGGGTAATCCTAGAGTAATGCTATACCAATGCAGTAAAAAGAGCGCAACATGGAGATTGAATGCATAAATCGAAATTTTGACAGGGTTCTGCTTTTTTCAGAAAGTCGGTATTTGATTCCATACGAAAATATATTGGACAAATTGTTGAAGATCTGATTTTTGGGAACATACCTACTTGTTCAGAACAGTGTCGACTTTGATTCTAAAATATTTGCACGGAGAAAAGAGGTCATTACGGATTCTTTTACATGCCGTCGTTGTGTATGAATGCAGGTTGGTGGATGAGAATACTATGACTCAACAGGATTTTTTGAAGTATCCAAACCCAATCGCCATACTGCCTTTTATTAACATGAATTCAACTATCAAGATTACCTTACAATAAATTTGAGGCTTATGAATTTCATAATATGAAATAGATGTATAGGGTCTTGATCTTGTAATTTCGCTTTTATCCTTTGGGCACTGGTCTGAGGGGGATCTATGGGCACCTGGGTGTTTGCTCAGGGGTTTCTACTACACATACGATGATCATTTTGATCATCGCAAACATTGTTGGCTTTCAAAGTATCCCTACCTGTCATGGGGTTTTCCGGACCCCGGGTATCCCGACAAGATACTAATAATATTTTGGTATTAATTGGTTTCTAAAAATACATGAAGCACATCCTGTAGCATGATACCAAGCATTTTTAGGCTGAACATGCTGGAACAACTATTATTAGGTTAAAAAATACCATCTAGTTATAATGCTACAATAGCGCATTTAAGCCGACCAAACTATGTCCAAATATTCCATACGACAAACAGGCAACATGGTTAAAATTACATATCCGTGGTTAAGGCTGCGGACTGTAACTTAACAACTACATCCCTTGTTGGCCATATATTTTTGACGCCAATCACTGCTTGGAAGGTGTCACTGCGTTGACTGCCCTGTAAAAATCCATTTTACATACTGTTTTCGCACAAAAATTAAAAAAGTCTAAACGCTTGTCGTTTTTAAAATGCTGAAAGTACGAGATACCGTTTGAATCAAGTTGATATGTCAAATGGTGGTTGAGTAATTAAGCTAAGTACTAAGCTATGATTGGAAGCTAATTACGCAAACTCGATTTGACATATCAACTTGATTCAAACGGTATCTCTTACTTTGAGCATTTTAAAAACGACAAGCGTTTAGACTTCTTTAATTTTTGTGCGAGAACAGTATGTAAAATGGATTCTTAAAGGGCAGTCACCGCAGTGACACCTTCCAAGCAGTGATTGGCGTCAAAAATACATGGCCAATACTTCACTTTTAAATATATGATGCCACACATATTTGATTTATTATTTCGTAATCCTGAGTTTCAATATTTTGAGCCTTTTCAATCTTACACGGGTTTTGGAGACAGCATTGCCAAGTCTGCTGACTCAAAAACTGGTCTGTCGTTTCAAAGGATCGTAGGCAATTCCGTATTTTATTGCACAAGTCTACATCAAAGTAAACACAAACTTTCTGCTAGTATGCAATCATGGACGGGAATCATGTCAGCACCAAGTGTAATTTGTTTAATTGTTTCTTTGTTAAGTCTTTCCCGATTCTTGAATTATCCATGTGGTGGCAGACATTACAGAAACGCTGCTTTTGATTTGGTGGGAGAGTTTCTGGGCTGGTCTGTTGCAAGTGCCTACAAGCGCAGAAAAACTTTATTTTTAGTAAGCTTACTTGGTATGACAATATGTCCGTACTACACAAACGAGGTCACAACTCGTGTTACTGTTTTTGTTCACGAAAAGCCATATAGGACATTAGCTGATCTACTACTAAATGGATTTAGGCTTTTGTGGCCAGATAATTATCGCATTGATCCCCAGGAGTGGGAGTCCAGATTTATGGAATTTGGAAGAAGAAATTTGACACATTTACTTAATAGCAGTATTTACCATAACAAAACAGTTACTCACTCAGGTGAAAATTTTATACAACTACTGACAGGAACGTACGCTGTTTTGTTCGAAGAAATTGGGGCATATTTTCTCTTTATAGAAAAAAGTGTAAAAACTCAATCTAGTGATAGCACACGGAAATGTTTCCTTCTGTCTGAAACACTCACTGAAAGACGGGGAAAGGGGACGGATTAGTGAAAGGCTTCCCCAAGAGAAAAGCTTCCTTTGCTCAAAATATACAGGACAGGATTGCAGGTTTTTTTCAGGTGCTTAGCGCGGAGAAAGGAAGCTTTAAGCGGATTACTTTCTCGGTGTATACTCCTAATGCAAGCTAGGTTTTTAACGTGATCCTGACAATGGTGCATTCAACTGCTTGCAAAGTGGCAAGGATTAATCGCATTAATGGAACGAAGCAAAAGTAATATATGCGCTTGTATTCCGTAATACGGGTCATGTTATATCCGCGTAAATGAGAAGCACTTAAATGTATATGGAAATATTACAAATATTTCTCCAGGTAATATATTACCTGCCCAAACATTTTGAAGAAGTTTAATCCGCATTGTTTTTACTTTTGCCATGTAAAAACTTTATGATACTTCTTGTCTATTTGAAGTTTTGAAAAGCCGGATGGAAATCTTAAAAACACCCTCAATTACTTTTGTATACAGGTAAAATTAGACAAGCATGATTTTTCGGATTTTACGCAGTCTTCATCTTTAATTAATGGATTATTAATTTTTATTGGTTTTATTTGTATTCAGCACTCAACTTATACTCTGGTCAGCGACTAGCTTTTTTGTTTCTCTTTTTCCGCTTCCAAAAATTATTAATTGGTAATTAAAACTGTTAGTTAATTAACAAACAACCAGTAGTCATAATGGGCTCATAATAGAACGATTTAGCTGCTATTAAAATAAAAATATATTTACACCAATTTACTAACTAGCTTTCATCGGATATTCTCTGCAGGTCGCGCATTCAAAATTACACTTCCCTCAAACAAAGCCCTTTAAGTGTCAAATGTGTGAAAAAGGCTACCCCAGTAAAACTGAAATGGCAGTACATTTGCGTGGTGACACAGGCGAGAAACGGAAAGCAAAGTGCATACTGCTCTGCTCCCACGCCGTGAAGGGAAGCTTTCAGCGGATTACTTTCTCCTTGCAGAGCCGCAGCAAGAAGCTCAACACTTGTATGCATTTAGCACCTAGCAATTTACAGCAGTTTTCCTTTCAGGAATCCGTACGGGTAGCAGCTTAAGCCATGCAATTTAGATTAGCTCCATTTTACCGAATATGCACTCTCGCTCGTTTCTGGCTGAGAGCTCAGGTAGGGAAGCACTAGACCTTTCTTGGCTGCGCGCATATTTGGTAAAATGCGTCTGGCATATAACTTATGCTTCTATCCGCTACCCGTATGGAATCCTGAAAGGAAAACTGCTTGGGTTAGAATTTTACAGATTCTGTTGCTCTGCTTAAGCGGAGCCTGTAATTGAATTGTTTTGTTAAAGGGGACAAAGCTGAAAGTATTTTCGAATGGAGTTAGTCATACTGAATCTATTAATTAATATTTGCCAATAATTTGTATATGGGGTGCAGGGGGGTATATTTTTAGTGTGGTTAAATGAATTTAATAAAATGACTTCTGAATTATCCCGAACATTCTGGATAGGTAAAAAAGGCGTATATTTTATTTATTTACTTAAACATACAGTAAGCATTGGGTTTACTCAACAAGTCATATACATTATGTACCTTACGTAATCATTTCTATAACATTTCAACTGTCCACTTGAGTTGTTTACCAAGCTTTAAAAAATTGACTAGGCAATTCTAACTTATTGTTAGACTACAAAGAAAATTATTTGCAATGCAATTTTAAATTGGCCGTGTTTAAGTTCAAGCTCACGTTTTATTGGTTACCTACCTTGCTGCAAACTATTCGCAGAAAATTTAATCTGCCTACAAATTATGCACGTTGTTCATGACCAGGCTTTCGGAAAACGTAAAATATAATTACTTGGGAAATAGGTTATATTTTAAGGTATTTTGATGAAATTGAGTGCCACGGGAGTGCACAAAGTGTGCTCCCGCAAATTGAGAAGCGATGTTCCAGTCCGATTTAAAATTCTATTTTTAATATAAAAAAAAACAGAAAAATTAGCAAAACGACTTCGACTAATAAATTCCTAAAATTAGACAGATAAGTAATTCGGGCTTTTGAATAGTTGTCCATGATTCGTCAAATCCTATAATTTATTTTAAAGACCATACGTATTTTGTACGACCATTTGGCATTTATATAAAAAACGTGAATGAACGTGTTATATAAATTATTAATTATCTACCAAAACTGGGCATTTTAATGTTCTGTCTACGCAGCACTTTACAACCTTTAGGGTCATTTGTACATTGAGTACTTTAAGGGCTACTTCACACGGGACTAAACATTATCGATTTATGCAAAAATAAATAAAGTTTAGAAATCAACACTCTTAAAAATGAAATCATTATCAACAATTTACAGTCATACTGCTATTTAGCTGGTTATATTCAATGTGCACATAGCTACTTGCACTTCACTCAAGTCAGTTGGAGGGCAAACTCTTCTACACGGGCGTAAATGCACACGAAAAAGAGAAAGGTAGACAATGCCCAGCTCAAGCCTAGAGCAAGGGGTAGAGGCTGCTTCTAGGGCTTCTCAGCCAAATGTCTACCTTTCTCTTTTTCTTGCGCATTTACGCCCGTGTAGTAAAGTTTGCCCTCCAACTGACTTGAGTGAAGTGCAAGCAGCTATTTGCACATTGCTTTTTAGTCATAAATTTGGTATGTGTTTATATTTTCTACAATTTTTATAATACGTTTTCTTACGTCACTTATGCTACGACAAGTTTAATCAATGTTTCAATGTCAAATATAATTTTAAGAAATTTATGGATTTTTCATAAATGCTCCGTAAATGGTCGTTGAATATTGTGCTGTAAAAACTGGAGTAAAACAATTGTACTAAATCTATTTGATTAATAGTTGCCGATAACTTGTTTAATGGTATTTTTAGTGTAATTAAATAAACGTAATAAAATGACTTCTCAATAATCTCGTATATTCTAGACAGTTAAAAAAGGCGCATATTTAATTTGATTATTTAAACATACTGCGAGCATTGGGATTACTCATCGAGTCATATACATTATGTACCTTACGTTATTATTTCTATAATATTCTATCTAACTGTCGATTTGAGTTGTGTATCAAACTTTTAAAAAAGGACTAAGCCTAGCAGTCGTTTGGTACGCATTTAAAAAATTTTCTGATCACTATTGTCACTTGTGTAGGTTTTTAAAATTTTTAATAAGCTTTTAAGTGGTCTATCAAGCAAGTAAAAGTTTGTAATGGGGATGAGAGTTACTTGTCAAATTTCTAGAAATTTTTACTGATCCAAGGAGTAGCTTTCCAAGATAATAAATTGATACTGGTGCGAAGATTTGCTTGTGAAAATTTTAGTGCCGCTTATAAAGCTTCTAGAAAATTTTGCTATATTTTAGAGGTGCATATAATACTTCCAGATTTTTAAACTAAAGTTTGGAGACGCTTATTAATCTTCCAGATTTTTTTTTTCGAATTTCAGAGTCGCATAAAAAAGCAGTTAAGTGGCTACTTAAGTTTTGTTCAATTTTTCATTCAGCTGATGACTGATTGTCCTGTCCCTTAACGGTTTTAACGTTTCTGACCCTGCCCTTTTTCCTCCTTCCAATTTAAACCATTTATTTGGTACTTAAACTGTTAGTTAATTGGCAAAATGCCCTTGGTCCTAATGATCCTGTGATAAAATTAATTAGCTGCTATTGAATTTTAAAATACATTCACAACAATTATCAAACTAGACAATCAGACATTTAACCATTTCAATTTCTTATAAAAAATAAATAAATTCCAGTAATAAACTTTTTTTTATACTTACCACTTATAGTTCACATTATGAATTTAGGAAATTATAAATGACTCTTAGGTTCAGCAAACTTTTCAAAAAAACTTGATAATTAAATCTAAGGGTCAGTAAATTTTTTAACGATTGATAATCAATTCTAAAAATCAGTATAACTTTGTAGGTATGTACGTATTTATTTTCCCTATTCAACAGAACGCATCATTTTATATAAATGCGTTGCCCATTATATTTCAGTAATCCGGATAATGTATGAAGTGAAAGGGAAGCGGCTTTTACTGCACAAATGATCAGTGTAGGTAAACACTGTGTACGCATAAATGCAAGCAAAGCAAAGGAGCCTTGCTCTGGGCCCTGCAGAAGAAAAGGGAAGCTTTTGTGGTGAGTACAATCCCCTTGCAAGCAGGGAGCTAGCAGCTCCATTCTGCGAGATTCGTACGATTTTCCCTTTGGCAAAGCAGCGCAGCATCACATTTTGTGCATTTACTAACATGGGCTTCCTTTCAGCAAGAGGTTGCAGTTCAGCAGGGCAAGCCACTTGAGCTAAAAATCCAGATATTTGGCAATGGAGGCTTGAGCTGGTGAACTGCAACCTCTTGCTTCAAGGAAGCCCATGTTAGTAAATGCACAAAATGTGATGCTGCGCTGCTTTGCCAAAGGGAAAATCGTACGAATCTCGCTGAATGGAGCTGCTAGCTCCCTGCTTGCAAGGGGATTGTACTCACAGAAAAAGCTTCCTTTCACTTTGAGCCGTGCAGGTTATTTCAGGTGCTTGGGTTGTGCTTTGCTCTGTCTGCTGATAAGTATATTGCAGGAAAGTAAGCTTTAGAAAGGCACCTGGCTACCCGGATCACCTTATTCAAGCGGACTTGCAGTCAGCAATAAACTTGAATGTGCATGAAGCTTCAACACAAATAGTATTATGACTTTATTTGAACAAGTTAAATGTGTACTGTTACGCGTCAAGTAAATCGTGGCTTTGCGGTCGTTTAAAATGGTAGTTAAATAGCAAAGCAATTCTATTTTAATGGCTTTGTATTTTAAAAGAGCAGCTTAGTGGCTACTAAAATTTGCTAATTTTTTCATTTTATCCTATGACTATTCCAAGCACTTCCAATATTTCTGACTTTTAACATTTTAATTGTTTGTCTGTGAAACAACTTACTACATAGTTGTGTGACATTTTAAATTGACCGTGTTCAAGTTCAAGCTCACGTTTTACTTGTTATCAACTTTGCTGCAAATTATTCGTATTCGCTAAGGCGAAATGAAAGCTTCAAAGATAATATCTTGAGAAATTAATTATATTTTAAGGTCTTGTAACAAAATTGAATGAAATTAATAACATTTTTTAGAAGCTTGATAGCGACTTCAGAAATTATTAACAGTTTTTAAAGCCTGATAAACGACTCAAAAATTAATAGTATTTTTTAAAAGCTTGGTAAGCTGCTTTAAAACATAGTAAAATACTTAACAAGCTTGTTAAGTGACTGTAAAAATTAGTAAAATATTTTAAAAGGTTAATGGGCAACTTCAAAAATTATTACCAATTTTTTAAAGAAAATAGTTATTTAATTCAGTAGAGGGCTTTAAACGTTTTTGGCATAATATGTAACATAGCTCAATAATTAAAAAAGCGTAATTCATGATAAAATAACCATTGTTTGAAATAAATAACTATCTAGTGGCTTAAACTACAAATTATGCACGATATTCATGACAAGGCTTTTGGAAAACACAAAAAATAATTACTTGGGAAATTGGTTATATTTTAAGGTGTTTTGATGAAATTGGGTGTCACGGGAGTGCACGAAGTGTGCTGCCGCAAATGGAGAAGCGCTGTTTCCAGTCCAGCTAACAGCTTAATTTTTAACGCAAAACAAACACACAATATTTTATGGGAAATACACACAAAATGGGATTTTGGAGGAGGTTTATCTTAAACATAGCTTTTTCTATAAACTTTAAATTTCTACATTTATTATATTTTACAGCAAGCAATTGTCACTGTTTTTCTTTACTGTGGTTCAGTGGACGCGCTTAAAAGCTTAAAATACAAACCGAGAAAAGCTTCAGTTGTTTAAAAATGCAGGAGAGGAGCGCAAGTTATTTTAGGTACTTGATCGCTAAACTAAACGCTACAATATGCATTAGACAAGCTTTTGCGTAGCCGAGCATTGCAAGAGTTTTCCTTTCAGGAACGTCCCAGGGTACGGAATAGGCATGAGCTTGGCAGCAGCGCTATTTTACCAAAGTTGCAAGCAACCCTGATCCCTAGCTGAAGGGTAGGGTAGCAGGCAAGTAGACACATTGGCTGGCTTAGCAACTTTGGTAAAATAGCTCTAACGCGAAGCTCGTGCATTTTGCGTACCCTGGGATCTTCCTGAAAGGAAAACTGTCCTCATTTAAAACCTATAGCTTTTCTGGCTCTGCTTATGCGGAGCTTGTACTATGCACAGCGCTTCTCTTTCCCTGAGCCCTGATTAATACAAGGCAGCGTAACAACAGGTGCTTGGGCTGCTAAAGTGCTGCTATGTATGTATACGCCAATTAACTGCCTTTTTGCTGAGCTTGAAAAAAGAAAGCTTCCTTTTCTGTATGCTGACAATAGTGTATTTTTCTGTGGACGAACGGAAACGTTGCACTTGAGTAAATAAATGTAACAACATACTAGCTAATAAATAGGGCTGGTCAAACACGAAATGTTGGAAATTGAAATACAGATAGTTTTTTAAAACAGATTTACGTAAGTAGTACAGTTACATTATTAATCCAAAAAGCCTAGTGTAAATGTATCACGTAGAACATAACTAAGCCAGTTTATATTCCACCATCCATTATCAAATATATATCATAAATTTATACTGGTGCAAAGATTTGCTTGTGAGAATTTTACTATATTTTAGAGGTGCATATAATACTTCTAAGATTTTTAAACTAAATTTTGGAGACGCTCATTATTCCTCTAGAATTTTTTTTCGAATTTTGGAGCCGCTTATTAAGCTTTTAGATATTTTTTTCGAATTTTAGAGCCGCTTATCAAGCTTTTAGAATAGTTTTCTGAATTTTAGAGTCGCATATAATACTTCTAGATTTTTACTGACTATTAAACTCAATTATCAAGCTTTTAAAAAATTTCCTGAATTTCTGGGTCGCTCATGATACTCCAACAATTTTTTACTAATTTTTAGAGTCTCTTATCAAGCATGTAGAAAGCAGAGCTACATTTATACGGGTATCCCGACAAGATACTAATAATATTTTGGTATTAATTGGTTTCTAAAAATACATGAAGCACATCCTGTAGCATGATACCAAGCATTTTTAGGCTGAACATGCTGGAACAACTATTATTAGGTTAAAAAATACCATCTAGTTATAATGCTACAATAGCGCATTTAAGCCGACCAAACTATGTCCAAATATTCCATACGACAAACAGGCAACATGGTTAAAATTACATATCCGTGGTTAAGGCTGCGGACTGTAACTTAACAACTACATCCCTTGTTGGCCATATATTTTTGACGCCAATCACTGCTTGGAAGGTGTCACTGCGTTGACTGCCCTGTAAAAATCCATTTTACATACTGTTTTCGCACAAAAATTAAAAAAGTCTAAACGCTTGTCGTTTTTAAAATGCTGAAAGTACGAGATACCGTTTGAATCAAGTTGATATGTCAAATGGTGGTTGAGTAATTAAGCTAAGTACTAAGCTATGATTGGAAGCTAATTACGCAAACTCGATTTGACATATCAACTTGATTCAAACGGTATCTCTTACTTTGAGCATTTTAAAAACGACAAGCGTTTAGACTTCTTTAATTTTTGTGCGAGAACAGTATGTAAAATGGATTCTTAAAGGGCAGTCACCGCAGTGACACCTTCCAAGCAGTGATTGGCGTCAAAAATACATGGCCAATACTTCACTTTTAAATATATGATGCCACACATATTTGATTTATTATTTCGTAATCCTGAGTTTCAATATTTTGAGCCTTTTCAATCTTACACGGGTTTTGGAGACAGCATTGCCAAGTCTGCTGACTCAAAAACTGGTCTGTCGTTTCAAAGGATCGTAGGCAATTCCGTATTTTATTGCACAAGTCTACATCAAAGTAAACACAAACTTTCTGCTAGTATGCAATCATGGACGGGAATCATGTCAGCACCAAGTGTAATTTGTTTAATTGTTTCTTTGTTAAGTCTTTCCCGATTCTTGAATTATCCATGTGGTGGCAGACATTACAGAAACGCTGCTTTTGATTTGGTGGGAGAGTTTCTGGGCTGGTCTGTTGCAAGTGCCTACAAGCGCAGAAAAACTTTATTTTTAGTAAGCTTACTTGGTATGACAATATGTCCGTACTACACAAACGAGGTCACAACTCGTGTTACTGTTTTTGTTCACGAAAAGCCATATAGGACATTAGCTGATCTACTACTAAATGGATTTAGGCTTTTGTGGCCAGATAATTATCGCATTGATCCCCAGGAGTGGGAGTCCAGATTTATGGAATTTGGAAGAAGAAATTTGACACATTTACTTAATAGCAGTATTTACCATAACAAAACAGTTACTCACTCAGGTGAAAATTTTATACAACTACTGACAGGAACGTACGCTGTTTTGTTCGAAGAAATTGGGGCATATTTTCTCTTTATAGAAAAAAGTGTAAAAACTCAATCTAGTGATAGCACACGGAAATGTTTCCTTCTGTCTGAAACACTCACTGAAAGACGGGGAAAGGGGACGGATTAGTGAAAGGCTTCCCCAAGAGAAAAGCTTCCTTTGCTCAAAATATACAGGACAGGATTGCAGGTTTTTTTCAGGTGCTTAGCGCGGAGAAAGGAAGCTTTAAGCGGATTACTTTCTCGGTGTATACTCCTAATGCAAGCTAGGTTTTTAACGTGATCCTGACAATGGTGCATTCAACTGCTTGCAAAGTGGCAAGGATTAATCGCATTAATGGAACGAAGCAAAAGTAATATATGCGCTTGTATTCCGTAATACGGGTCATGTTATATCCGCGTAAATGAGAAGCACTTAAATGTATATGGAAATATTACAAATATTTCTCCAGGTAATATATTACCTGCCCAAACATTTTGAAGAAGTTTAATCCGCATTGTTTTTACTTTTGCCATGTAAAAACTTTATGATACTTCTTGTCTATTTGAAGTTTTGAAAAGCCGGATGGAAATCTTAAAAACACCCTCAATTACTTTTGTATCCAGGTAAAATTAGACAAGCATGATTTTTCGGATTTTACGCAGTCTTCATCTTTAATTAATGGATTATTAATTTTTATTGGTTTTATTTGTATTCAGCACTCAACTTATACTCTGGTCAGCGACTAGCTTTTTTGTTTCTCTTTTTCCGCTTCCAAAAATTATTAATTGGTAATTAAAACTGTTAGTTAATTAACAAACAACCAGTAGTCATAATGGGCTCATAATAGAACGATTTAGCTGCTATTAAAATAAAAATATATTTACACCAATTTACTAACTAGCTTTCATCGGATATTCTCTGCAGGTCGCGCATTCAAAATTACACTTCCCTCAAACAAAGCCCTTTAAGTGTCAAATGTGTGAAAAAGGCTACCCCAGTAAAACTGAAATGGCAGTACATTTGCGTGGTGACACAGGCGAGAAACGGAAAGCAAAGTGCATACTGCTCTGCTCCCACGCCGTGAAGGGAAGCTTTCAGCGGATTACTTTCTCCTTGCAGAGCCGCAGCAAGAAGCTCAACACTTGTATGCATTTAGCACCTAGCAATTTACAGCAGTTTTCCTTTCAGGAATCCGTACGGGTAGCAGCTTAAGCCATGCAATTTAGATTAGCTCCATTTTACCGAATATGCACTCTCGCTCGTTTCTGGCTGAGAGCTCAGGTAGGGAAGCACTAGACCTTTCTTGGCTGCGCGCATATTTGGTAAAATGCGTCTGGCATATAACTTATGCTTCTATCCGCTACCCGTATGGAATCCTGAAAGGAAAACTGCTTGGGTTAGAATTTTACAGATTCTGTTGCTCTGCTTAAGCGGAGCCTGTAATTGAATTGTTTTGTTAAAGGGGACAAAGCTGAAAGTATTTTCGAATGGAGTTAGTCATACTGAATCTATTAATTAATATTTGCCAATAATTTGTATATGGGGTGCAGGGGGGTATATTTTTAGTGTGGTTAAATGAATTTAATAAAATGACTTCTGAATTATCCCGAACATTCTGGATAGGTAAAAAAGGCGTATATTTTATTTATTTACTTAAACATACAGTAAGCATTGGGTTTACTCAACAAGTCATATACATTATGTACCTTACGTAATCATTTCTATAACATTTCAACTGTCCACTTGAGTTGTTTACCAAGCTTTAAAAAATTGACTAGGCAATTCTAACTTATTGTTAGACTACAAAGAAAATTATTTGCAATGCAATTTTAAATTGGCCGTGTTTAAGTTCAAGCTCACGTTTTATTGGTTACCTACCTTGCTGCAAACTATTCGCAGAAAATTTAATCTGCCTACAAATTATGCACGTTGTTAATGACCAGGCTTTCGGAAAACGTAAAATATAATTACTTGGGAAATAGGTTATATTTTAAGGTATTTTGATGAAATTGAGTGCCACGGGAGTGCACAAAGTGTGCTCCCGCAAATTGAGAAGCGATGTTCCAGTCCGATTTAAAATTCTATTTTTAATATAAAAAAAAACAGAAAAATTAGCAAAACGACTTCGACTAATAAATTCCTAAAATTAGACAGATAAGTAATTCGGGCTTTTGAATAGTTGTCCATGATTCGTCAAATCCTATAATTTATTTTAAAGACCATACGTATTTTGTACGACCATTTGGCATTTATATAAAAAACGTGAATGAACGTGTTATATAAATTATTAATTATCTACCAAAACTGGGCATTTTAATGTTCTGTCTACGCAGCACTTTACAACCTTTAGGGTCATTTGTACATTGAGTACTTTAAGGGCTACTTCACACGGGACTAAACATTATCGATTTATGCAAAAATAAATAAAGTTTAGAAATCAACACTCTTAAAAATGAAATCATTATCAACAATTTACAGTCATACTGCTATTTAGCTGGTTATATTCAATGTGCACATAGCTACTTGCACTTCACTCAAGTCAGTTGGAGGGCAAACTCTTCTACACGGGCGTAAATGCACACGAAAAAGAGAAAGGTAGACAATGCCCAGCTCAAGCCTAGAGCAAGGGGTAGAGGCTGCTTCTAGGGCTTCTCAGCCAAATGTCTACCTTTCTCTTTTTCTTGCGCATTTACGCCCGTGTAGTAAAGTTTGCCCTCCAACTGACTTGAGTGAAGTGCAAGCAGCTATTTGCACATTGCTTTTTAGTCATAAATTTGGTATGTGTTTATATTTTCTACAATTTTTATAATACGTTTTCTTACGTCACTTATGCTACGACAAGTTTAATCAATGTTTCAATGTCAAATATAATTTTAAGAAATTTATGGATTTTTCATAAATGCTCCGTAAATGGTCGTTGAATATTGTGCTGTAAAAACTGGAGTAAAACAATTGTACTAAATCTATTTGATTAATAGTTGCCGATAACTTGTTTAATGGTATTTTTAGTGTAATTAAATAAACGTAATAAAATGACTTCTCAATAATCTCGTATATTCTAGACAGTTAAAAAAGGCGCATATTTAATTTGATTATTTAAACATACTGCGAGCATTGGGATTACTCATCGAGTCATATACATTATGTACCTTACGTTATTATTTCTATAATATTCTATCTAACTGTCGATTTGAGTTGTGTATCAAACTTTTAAAAAAGGACTAAGCCTAGCAGTCGTTTGGTACGCATTTAAAAAATTTTCTGATCACTATTGTCACTTGTGTAGGTTTTTAAAATTTTTAATAAGCTTTTAAGTGGTCTATCAAGCAAGTAAAAGTTTGTAATGGGGATGAGAGTTACTTGTCAAATTTCTAGAAATTTTTACTGATCCAAGGAGTAGCTTTCCAAGATAATAAATTGATACTGGTGCGAAGATTTGCTTGTGAAAATTTTAGTGCCGCTTATAAAGCTTCTAGAAAATTTTGCTATATTTTAGAGGTGCATATAATACTTCCAGATTTTTAAACTAAAGTTTGGAGACGCTTATTAATCTTCCAGATTTTTTTTTTCGAATTTCAGAGTCGCATAAAAAAGCAGTTAAGTGGCTACTTAAGTTTTGTTCAATTTTTCATTCAGCTGATGACTGATTGTCCTGTCCCTTAACGGTTTTAACGTTTCTGACCCTGCCCTTTTTCCTCCTTCCAATTTAAACCATTTATTTGGTACTTAAACTGTTAGTTAATTGGCAAAATGCCCTTGGTCCTAATGATCCTGTGATAAAATTAATTAGCTGCTATTGAATTTTAAAATACATTCACAACAATTATCAAACTAGACAATCAGACATTTAACCATTTCAATTTCTTATAAAAAATAAATAAATTCCAGTAATAAACTTTTTTTTATACTTACCACTTATAGTTCACATTATGAATTTAGGAAATTATAAATGACTCTTAGGTTCAGCAAACTTTTCAAAAAAACTTGATAATTAAATCTAAGGGTCAGTAAATTTTTTAACGATTGATAATCAATTCTAAAAATCAGTATAACTTTGTAGGTATGTACGTATTTATTTTCCCTATTCAACAGAACGCATCATTTTATATAAATGCGTTGCCCATTATATTTCAGTAATCCGGATAATGTATGAAGTGAAAGGGAAGCGGCTTTTACTGCACAAATGATCAGTGTAGGTAAACACTGTGTACGCATAAATGCAAGCAAAGCAAAGGAGCCTTGCTCTGGGCCCTGCAGAAGAAAAGGGAAGCTTTTGTGGTGAGTACAATCCCCTTGCAAGCAGGGAGCTAGCAGCTCCATTCTGCGAGATTCGTACGATTTTCCCTTTGGCAAAGCAGCGCAGCATCACATTTTGTGCATTTACTAACATGGGCTTCCTTTCAGCAAGAGGTTGCAGTTCAGCAGGGCAAGCCACTTGAGCTAAAAATCCAGATATTTGGCAATGGAGGCTTGAGCTGGTGAACTGCAACCTCTTGCTTCAAGGAAGCCCATGTTAGTAAATGCACAAAATGTGATGCTGCGCTGCTTTGCCAAAGGGAAAATCGTACGAATCTCGCTGAATGGAGCTGCTAGCTCCCTGCTTGCAAGGGGATTGTACTCACAGAAAAAGCTTCCTTTCACTTTGAGCCGTGCAGGTTATTTCAGGTGCTTGGGTTGTGCTTTGCTCTGTCTGCTGATAAGTATATTGCAGGAAAGTAAGCTTTAGAAAGGCACCTGGCTACCCGGATCACCTTATTCAAGCGGACTTGCAGTCAGCAATAAACTTGAATGTGCATGAAGCTTCAACACAAATAGTATTATGACTTTATTTGAACAAGTTAAATGTGTACTGTTACGCGTCAAGTAAATCGTGGCTTTGCGGTCGTTTAAAATGGTAGTTAAATAGCAAAGCAATTCTATTTTAATGGCTTTGTATTTTAAAAGAGCAGCTTAGTGGCTACTAAAATTTGCTAATTTTTTCATTTTATCCTATGACTATTCCAAGCACTTCCAATATTTCTGACTTTTAACATTTTAATTGTTTGTCTGTGAAACAACTTACTACATAGTTGTGTGACATTTTAAATTGACCGTGTTCAAGTTCAAGCTCACGTTTTACTTGTTATCAACTTTGCTGCAAATTATTCGTATTCGCTAAGGCGAAATGAAAGCTTCAAAGATAATATCTTGAGAAATTAATTATATTTTAAGGTCTTGTAACAAAATTGAATGAAATTAATAACATTTTTTAGAAGCTTGATAGCGACTTCAGAAATTATTAACAGTTTTTAAAGCCTGATAAACGACTCAAAAATTAATAGTATTTTTTAAAAGCTTGGTAAGCTGCTTTAAAACATAGTAAAATACTTAACAAGCTTGTTAAGTGACTGTAAAAATTAGTAAAATATTTTAAAAGGTTAATGGGCAACTTCAAAAATTATTACCAATTTTTTAAAGAAAATAGTTATTTAATTCAGTAGAGGGCTTTAAACGTTTTTGGCATAATATGTAACATAGCTCAATAATTAAAAAAGCGTAATTCATGATAAAATAACCATTGTTTGAAATAAATAACTATCTAGTGGCTTAAACTACAAATTATGCACGATATTCATGACAAGGCTTTTGGAAAACACAAAAAATAATTACTTGGGAAATTGGTTATATTTTAAGGTGTTTTGATGAAATTGGGTGTCACGGGAGTGCACGAAGTGTGCTGCCGCAAATGGAGAAGCGCTGTTTCCAGTCCAGCTAACAGCTTAATTTTTAACGCAAAACAAACACACAATATTTTATGGGAAATACACACAAAATGGGATTTTGGAGGAGGTTTATCTTAAACATAGCTTTTTCTATAAACTTTAAATTTCTACATTTATTATATTTTACAGCAAGCAATTGTCACTGTTTTTCTTTACTGTGGTTCAGTGGACGCGCTTAAAAGCTTAAAATACAAACCGAGAAAAGCTTCAGTTGTTTAAAAATGCAGGAGAGGAGCGCAAGTTATTTTAGGTACTTGATCGCTAAACTAAACGCTACAATATGCATTAGACAAGCTTTTGCGTAGCCGAGCATTGCAAGAGTTTTCCTTTCAGGAACGTCCCAGGGTACGGAATAGGCATGAGCTTGGCAGCAGCGCTATTTTACCAAAGTTGCAAGCAACCCTGATCCCTAGCTGAAGGGTAGGGTAGCAGGCAAGTAGACACATTGGCTGGCTTAGCAACTTTGGTAAAATAGCTCTAACGCGAAGCTCGTGCATTTTGCGTACCCTGGGATCTTCCTGAAAGGAAAACTGTCCTCATTTAAAACCTATAGCTTTTCTGGCTCTGCTTATGCGGAGCTTGTACTATGCACAGCGCTTCTCTTTCCCTGAGCCCTGATTAATACAAGGCAGCGTAACAACAGGTGCTTGGGCTGCTAAAGTGCTGCTATGTATGTAAACGCGAATTAACTGCCTTTTGCTGAGCATGAAAAAAGAAAGCTTCCTTTTCTGTATGCTGACAATAGTGTATTTTTCTGTGGACGAACGGAAACGTTGCACTTGAGTAAATAAATGTAACAACATACTAGCTAATAAATAGGGCTGGTCAAACACGAAATGTTGGAAATTGAAATACAGATAGTTTTTTAAAACAGATTTACGTAAGTAGTACAGTTACATTATTAATCCAAAAAGCCTAGTGTAAATGTATCACGTAGAACATAACTAAGCCAGTTTATATTCCACCATCCATTATCAAATATATATCATAAATTTATACTGGTGCAAAGATTTGCTTGTGAGAATTTTACTATATTTTAGAGGTGCATATAATACTTCTAAGATTTTTAAACTAAATTTTGGAGACGCTCATTATTCCTCTAGAATTTTTTTTCGAATTTTGGAGCCGCTTATTAAGCTTTTAGATATTTTTTTCGAATTTTAGAGCCGCTTATCAAGCTTTTAGAATAGTTTTCTGAATTTTAGAGTCGCATATAATACTTCTAGATTTTTACTGACTATTAAACTCAATTATCAAGCTTTTAAAAAATTTCCTGAATTTCTGGGTCGCTCATGATACTCCAACAATTTTTTACTAATTTTTAGAGTCTCTTATCAAGCATGTAGAAAGCAGAGCTACATTTATTTTATTTTTTCACCAAGCAGTTAACAACGCTTGCTTCATTGTGGCACAATGGATTTGCCTATATACTTAGAATACACACCGAGAAAAGCATCTGTTGTTTAAAAATGCAGAAGAGGAGCGAAAGTCACTTCAGGTACTTACGCTCAGCCTCTGTCCTGCTTTCTTTAATGTGAATTGCAATGATGGGGACGGAGAGGATGAACCCCGAGAAAAGCTTCTGTTGCTTAAAAATATGCGGGACAGAATTGCAGGTTTTTCCTTCGGGTGCCTGAGCTGTCTTTCTTTAGCGTTGTGCGATATTCATGGTTGTGGGAACTGTAGTTGAACAAGTTGAGTGAACAATGTGCCTTCTAAAAATAAGTGTTCAAAGGAACCAGCACCGCTTTGTTCACACAATATAGTTATGCATATACTTGTGAGCAAATTTACACGAGAATATTTATAGCTACTTTTAACATTTCAATTATTTCTTTAAAAAATAACTACACAATTCTTCATCATGCAATTTTTTTATGTTGAAGTTCAAGCTCACGTTTTACTGGTTAGTAATTTTGCAGCAAATTATTCGTAAAAAAGTTAATCTGCCTACAAATTATGCACGATATTATTGACAAGGCTTTTGGAAAGGATAAAAAATAATTACTTTGGAAATTGGTTATATTTTAAGGTGTTTTGATGAAATTGGGTGCCACGGGAGTGCACGAAGTGTGCTGCCGCAAATTGAGAAGCGCTGTTCCAGTCCCCTTTAAATTTCTATTTTTAATATAAAAAATACAGCAAAAATTAGCAAAACGACTTCGGCTAAAAATTCCTAAAATTAGACAGATAGGTAATTCGG